>CM035846.1:280008521-280312110 GCA_020510985.1 Pholidichthys leucotaenia | reverse complement strand
TTGTCCTCGGTACCCAGGCTGTGAATGAGAAACACTCGCAGCCGCATCTTGCCAATTTTTCCTAGGTCCATCACTGATGCGTACGTGTGGAACAATTTGAACCAGCGAGGCCATAGGATGGGCAGCTCACCTGGGGACACGAGGAACTGTGGCAGGGGTGTCAAGCATGCTTCCATGTCATTATTTTTGCTGTTTACTCCTCATCCCCAATGTTATGTTTGGGAAGAGGGACAGTGGAGATGTCGACTGTGCTGAATTGTGAACTTTATTAGCAAGTGCTAACAGTACGTGGTACATACACAATAGGCTAGCAAGCTAACTCTAAGGAGGTACAGGTTGGTGATGGTTGAGAGGCGACGCGTCAAAGAGCACGAACTACCACCATCTATCCCTTAAAAAGGGCTGGACATGATGACATCACCCATGGCTTCGTCATCACGCCTGTGCCGACTATTGTTATGATGGCCATTCATAACACATACATCATGGCAGCTCTCAATATCATTTTGTGAACAGTCCCTTTCACTCTAGCTGCTATCCTTCTGTCACAAAATACCTCTGACACTCATCTCCACCAACGCCACTCTGCCTGCACTCTTTTCTTCACCTCTCTTGTGCATTGTCCATTGCTTTGCATAGTTGACCCCAGGTATTTAAACTCATCTACCTTCACTGCCTCTACTCCTTGCATCTTCACTGTTACACCTGCCTCCCTCTCATTCACACACATGCATTTTGTCTTGCTTCTACTGACTTCCATTCCTCTTATCTCCAGTGCATACTTCTACCTCTCCAGGTTCTCTTCCACCTGCTCTCACTACAGATCACAATGTCACCTGCGAACATCATGGTCCACTGAGACTCCTGCCTGACCTCATCGGTCAGCATGTCCATCTCTATGGCAAACAAGAAGGGGGTCAGAGTTGATCCCTGATGTAATCCCATCCCCACCTTGAATCCATCTGTCACTCCTACAGCACACCTCATCACCATTCCACTGTCCTCATACATGTCCTGTACCACCCTCACATACTTCTCTGCCACTCCTGACTTTTTCCATATGGTACCACACTTCCTCTCTTGGCACCCTATCATATGCTTTCTCTAGAACCACAAAGACACAGTACAAGTCTTTCTGTATTTTACTGATATACTAGATAAAACTTGACAGTTTTACTTGTGGGATTTCAAGCACAGTTTTCAGCATAATTTTCAACCATTTTAATTCCTTTGAATAAGCTTAAATCCTGTACATGAAATGAGACTTTTGAATTGGTTGCATAAATTTGTGCCCCACCTGACCTAACTGTATGCTGATTTTGAAAACATAATGTACATTCATTGACAAACTCTCCTCATTGCTTTATCTGCAGCACCTTGTGTTCCTACTAATGCCTCAGTGGTGATGGAGTGCACCAACAACACTGCAATTGTGTCCTGGTCTGAGAGTCGGGGTGCGGTAAAGTACTCAGTGATGGCCTATGGCTATCACAACAATGACAGCTGTCAGAGTTCTGGTCTGAGCTGTAACCTCAGTGGACTGGTATGTGGAAGTCACTACAGTGTTCAGGTCATGGCAATGAACGACAACTGCTCCAGTGTCCCAAGTCAGCCGATAATGTTCTACTCAAGTAAGTGTTCCTCCCAGCAAATAAAACTGTTTTGTAGCACTTCATTATACAGCCCACAAATTGTACTGTAAATTTAGTGGAAATATAATATTACTGTGTAAGTATGATGTGATGACAGTGGTCCTTCCAGAAGTAAATGTCCCTGGCAACATAGCTCCTGGGATCATTAGGGCACGTAAACCCCTCCACCACAATAAGGTGGTGATCCATGAAGGGGATATTGTAAACATTTTTATTCATTTTTTATTCATTATACACTGCTGGGCCAAAAAAAAAAAAATCACCACCTGGATTTAACTAAGCAAATAGGTAAGAGCCTCCCATTGAATAATTAGGTCTAATTTTGGCAACTTTGTGTGTCCAAACAATGAGGTCAATTGACTACCTGAATGTACTGAATGACCAGGTTATTCCATCAAAGAATTTTTTTCTTCCCTGATGGCACAGGCATATTCCAGGACGACAATGCTAGGATTCATCAGGCTCAAACTGTGAAAGAGTGGTTCAGGGAGCATGAGACATGAAAGGGTTATGGAAAGTTAGAGTGCCTAAATAATAATTCTGTAGGTAATCTCCCATTATGCTCTACACATATTCTATACATATTCTGGTTGCATTCTTATGAACAAATATGTTGTGTTAAACTCTGATAAACAGGAATTAGGCAGAGCTATAGAGCATTCTCATTCTCATTCTGCTCTCCCTCTCTCCTTTTCTTTAGTCAGGTCTGATACTGTCATAAACTCCCCCATGCGCCCTTCGTTGCGCACGGTGGAGAGAGGGAAGAGTGAGGATTTAAATGCTGGGTTTCACCAAACACACATTTATTGACGTGAAACAGTTCAAAACATAAAGACTTACAAAAAGGTTGTGATGTACACAAAATGGCTGATGCCGAAGTGACCAGCAGGCAGACCACTGTGTACTGTGGCCACAGGAAAATAATACTATACAATACAGGTGCGCTCGGAAGAACAGGGAAGACAGCGGGTAGCTCAACAACTTAGGGGGAACCAAACCGGGCACTGCCTAAGCATAGCAGTTGTGTTGCAGGAAGGAACGCCTCTGGTACAGCGTAGCTGCAACCACACAAAGAAACGCTAACAGTTTACTCACAGGTTGGAGCAGTCCCAAAAAGTCCAGTTCACCTAGCGAGCGCAAACAAATCCTCCTTGACATGACAATCACTCCGTGAAGAGCAGGAGTGACTCGTTCAATGACCCAACAGCGTTTGTCTAGCGATGAGCTGCTTAAATCCAAACACCGCTGGTCACACCAATTGGGAACACCTGACATGCGGGAAAGATAATTACCTGGGCTGGGACAGCTGGTGGAATATGGAGAGCGAGGGGGTGTGGTAGGACCGACAGACTGTCAGTAGCGTGGGAAAAAGATGAGAGGCTGACTAACAGCTGCCGGTCGGGCAGTGGCCAAGATGAAATGAACACACAAAATGCACATAAACAGTGAAGCCACAACCCACAAAAAGATCAGGGCCGAGCCGGGGAAAACCAAGCCGGCTCGGCTCATGACAGATACAGTTAGTTACGCACCTGGAACCAACACCCACGCACACTGTTGATCGCACATTCTAGAAATAGCAGCGTGAGCAGCGGATGGCTTGTTCACATCAGAGTTAAGTTGGCCAATCAGACAGTCACGTACAAGCCCATCCTATTGTACGGGGTTGGCCCAACCAACCCGAGAAGATAAATGTAAGTTGCACCCGGAAGTCGGGATCAGTCTGACGACGTCCCTTAGGGAGCTGAATCACACTGGTCCAGCGCTGCTTGCTCTACATGTGATCTCTAAATAAATGTTACATCTTTGAACTGAAGAATTCTCCGGCTTGTTCTTGGATCTTTCAATCAAAGAATCAGGTTATTTTTCAAACAGACACCACTTTCACACGTTGACCGGCCAGCACAGAGTCCAAACCTTAACCCCACTGAGAATCTTTGGGATGTGCTGAAGAAGACTTTGCACAGTGGTCCGACTCTCCCATCATCAGTACAAGATCTTGGCGAAAAATTAATGTAACTCTGGATGGAAATACAGTCAATATTGTGATATTGCAGAAGCTTATCAAAATGATGCCACAGCAAATGTGTGCTGTAATCAAAGGTGATCCAGCGAAATATTAGAGTGTGTGACCTTTTTATTGGCGGGGGGGGGGCAGTGTATTTGAAATTAAATTGATGAATTTTTCACAGAGCCCTGTCCACCAAGAAACGTGATGGTCAATGTCTCTTGTGAGGACAACAGCACAACAGTGTCCTGGACTTCCTCTCCCGCTGCTGAAAGCTACCGTGTTGTTGCTGAGGCTGCAGATGGACATGTGCATGAGTACAACACAAGCTCCGGTTATTGCAGAATTACAGCACTCCACTGTGACCAGCAGTACACAGTCTTTGTCACTGCAAGTCACGGGAACTGCTCCAGTAAAGCCAGTGAAAATGTAACATTGAATACAGGTAGAGATTGTAGACTGAGATGACTAAATAAAAGAGAAAATGTTACCTTAAAAGTCGCACTGTCTCATTTTCTATCTCCCCAGGCCCTTGCCAGCCAGGTGGACTCAATGCTACTTTCTTCTGTAATAACCAGTCTGCAGAGCTGACATGGACACCCAGCAACAGCGCACAAGCCTATTATGGCTGTGCCAAGGCTGAAAATGAATCCATGCTCTGCTGTTACAGCAAAAACCCCAGCTGTACTATTGACCTCAGCTGTGGAACAATTTACAATTTCTCTGTCCAGGCCTCTGATGGGACCTGCAACAGCTCTTTCAGTGACCCTATTCAGATCAGAGCAGGTATAAGACAAGCATGCCACTCATCAAACACTCACTGGGTTTGTGTTACCCTCATATAAATTCTCCTTCTCTGTGTTAGTTCCATGTCCTCCAAATGACGTTGAGGTGCAGTCATTTCCGGTGCAGACAAGATCAGAGAACCAGGTGCTGCACTTCAGCTGGTCTCAGACCACCTGTGGATACACATATATGCTGACTTTAATAGGCAACCTGCTGGGAGACAGCGACACTCTGTTTGTGCTCTCCTACTATACCAGTGTGACATATTTTGAGGTTAAGCTCCCCTGCAGTTCAACATATGCAGGTACAGTGAAGAGCAGGAACGCTGCAGGCCTGGGCGAGGCATCAGTGCGTGTAACTGGAATAACAGGTAACACTAGAATTGCACTCAAAAGAGATGCAGAACTGCATCTCTCCTCTACATTCTCTAGTGCTTTCTTTTTTAATATGACTATACATGCATACTGCAACGATCATCGCATCAGTTACGTACTGTTTGTTCATGTTGGTTTTCCATGCTCATGACCTTGTGACCATGACATTTGATCTTAAGCATAGCCATAAATACAATGGAGATCAAAATTAGAGAACAATGTATTAATACATGATTTATGTTAGTTCTTGTTTTCATGTTATTCTTTATTGTTCAGAATTTGACAGAGTATCAGCTGTGACTATACCACTGCTGTGCTGACATTTTTTTACATAACCAAGCCAGCACAAACATTTACAGTGCCTCACAAAAGTGAGTACACCCCTCACACTTTTGTAAATATTTTATTATATGTTTTCATGGGACAACTCTGAAGATATGACACTTTGATACAATGTGAAGTAGTCAGTGTACAGCTTGTATAACTGTGTAAATTTGCTGTGCCCTCAAAATAACTCAACACACAGCCATTAATGTCTAAACCGCTGGCAACAAAAGTGAGTACACCCCTAGTGAAAATGTCCAACTTGTACCCAATTAGCCATTTTCCCTCCCCGGTGTTATGTGACTCGTTAGTGTTACAAGGTCTTAGGTGTGTTAAATTTGGTGTTATCGCTCTCACACTCTCTCATGCTGGTCACTGGAAGTTCACCATGGCACATCATGGCAAAGAACTCTCTGAGGCTCTGAAAAAAAAAATGTTGCTCTACATAAAGATGGCCTGGGCTATAAGAAGATTGCCAACACCCTGAAACTGAGCTGCAGCATGGTGGCCAAGACCATACAGCGGTTTAACAGGACAGGTTCCACTCAGAACAGGCCTTGCCATGGTCGACCAAAGAAGTTGAGTGCACGTGCTCAGCGTCATATCCAGCGGTTGTCTTTTGAACATAGACATATGAGCGCTGCCTGCATTGCTGCAGAGGTTGAAGGGGTGGGGGGGTCAGCCTGTCAGTGCTCAGACCATACGCCACACACTGCATCAATCGGTCTGCATGGCTGTCGTGCCAGAAGAAAGCCCCTTTTAAAGATGATGCACAAGAAAGCCCGCAAACAGTTTTCTGAAGACAAGCAGACTAAGGACATGGATTACTGGAACCATGTCCTGTGGTCTGATGAGACCAAGATAAACTTATTTGGTTCAGATTGTGTCAGGCGTGTGTGGTGGCAACCAGGTGAGGAGTACAAAGACAAGTGTGTCTTGCCTACAGTCAAGCATGGTGATGGGAGTCTCATGGTTTGGGGCTGCATGAGTGCTGCCGGCACTGGGGAGCTACAGTTCATTGAGGGAACCATGAATGCCAACACATACTGTGACATACTGAAGCAGAGCATGATCTTCCCTTCAGAAACTGGGCTGCAGGGTACTATTCCAACATGATAACCACCCCAAACACACCTCCAAGACGACCACTGCCTTGCTTAAGAAACTGAGGGTAAAAGTGATGGACTGGCCAAGCATGTCTCCAGACCTAAACCCTATTTAGCATCTGTGGGGCATCTTCAAATGGAAGGTGGAGGAGCGCAAGGTCTCTAACACCATGACGCTGTCATGGAGGAGTGGCAACCTGTGAAGCTCTAGTGAACTCCATGACCAAGAGAGTTAAGGCAGTGCTGGAAAATAATGGTGGTCACACAAAATATTGACACTTTGGGCACAATTTGGACATTTTCAGTAGGGGTGTACTCACTTTTGTTGCCAGTAGTTTAGACATTAATGGCTGTGTGTTGAGTTATTTTGAAGGGACAGCAAACTTACACTGTTATACAAGCTGTACACTGACTACTTTACATTGTATCAAAGTGTCATATCTTCAGTGTTGTCCCATGAAAAGATATAACAAAATATTTACAAAAATGTGAGGGATGTACTCATTTTTGTGAGATACCGTACATCATAAAAAAAACGGAGCAAAATTAGAGAACAGTAACCTAGGATTAAAAAATTAAGAGAAAGGTTAGGGGCCCTTGCTTTAAATGACTTCAGCACATCTGTGCCCACAGGACATCACCGGTTTCTCACACTGCTCTGGTTTGATCTTGGTCCATTCTTCTTCAGTCTCTTCCACAGTTCAGTAACTGCAGTGGGTTTCTTAGCCATTAATTTGTCACTAAGGATTTTCCAGAGATTCTCTTTGGGGTTTAGACCTGGACTCTGGGCTGGGCATTTCATTGTTTCAATATTGTTGGATTCAAGGAGCTGTTTAACCCATTTTGCAGTGTGACGGGGGCATTGTCTTGCATGAAAATTGCGGGCTGATTGGGAGACAATGCAGTGAAGGAATTGCATGTTGTAGAAGGAGGTTCACATTAACGTTGGCATTCACCCTGCCAAGAGGCCCAACTGTTTCTGCAGAAAACATCCCCCAAACTATGACACGTCCTCCTCCAAATTTAACTGACTTCTTTACACACTTTGGGTTCAGTCTTTCCTCAGTTTGACGCTGAACATATTGTTTCCCATCAGACCCAAATAAATTGAACTTTCTCTCATCACTGAAGTGCACTCTGGACCAGTTCTCCTCTGTCTACACAATGTGATCCTCAGCAAAGACGTCTAGCATTTTTTTTCTTTCTGCTGAGAGGTTCGGTCACTGCAGAGTGAGCTTTGAGTTCAAATTGTCTTAAACCGAGAAACAGTGTGTCGAGACAGATCCTTGCCCTGTTCAGCAGTGAACTGGTGAGCAATTCCAGTCGCAGTGTTGAACTGATTCCCCATTGAGAGTCTTCACATAATCCTGTCCCCCAAACCAGAGCAGTGTGAGAAACTAGTGATGTCCTGTAGGATGAAGTCATTCAAAGCAAGGGTCTCTAACACTTCCTATTAATTTTTGAATACTATAGCTCTAAAACACACTGTGTAAATCTTCTCTTCTGACACAGAGGTCACTGTTCTCTAATTTTGCTCACTGGTTTGTTTTTTTTGTTTTTTTCACAAAATAAATGTTTGTGTTGAAGTGCCTTGGTTATTTACAAAAACATGCTAGTACACAGTGTTTGGCAAGTTACTAAAATATAGTAACTAGTTACAGTTACTAGTTACTTCTTTTCAAAAGTAACTGAGTTACTTTTGAGTTACTGCATGATTAAAGTGACTAGTTACATGGAAAAGTAACTCACATTACTTCTAAATGCATACTTAAATCATCTTTCACACATTGCAAGGTCAAGGGCCCCTTGTTCTCATCAGAAAAAAGAAGAAAAAGAAAACTGATGAGAAAAAAAGTCTCATCTTACAGAGAAGAAATGTTTCAGATTTACATAAACTATTGTAATCAGTAGAGAGTCAGAAATTTACTAGAAATAAAGCTGTAAATTCACAGAGAAAACTTTGGACCCCCTGGTGGGCCGTTTTTGGCCCTCGAGCTATATGTTTGACACCCCTGGACCAGCCCATTAAAAACACATATTTAGAGGATTTACTTCCACTAGTGCATGCCCATAGCAAGCAGGTATTCCTGTCTGACACAGGTAGCCCAATCAGGCTTTTCAGTCCCAAATGTAGGCTGTGTTTTTTGTATTTGTATCTTGTATAATTTATTGATCCCCAGAGGGGAATTAAGGGCATCCACATACGGTGCCGATCCCTTCAGCAGTCTCTCTCTCTCTCTCTCTCTCTCTCTCTCTCTCTCTCTCTCTCTCTCTCTCTCTCTCTCACACACACACACACACAGAGCAGAATGAGCCATTTGGCTGCAACGTTTGCATCATTGTTGCCTATTTGTCTGTAAATATTTAGATAAAAAATGATTTATTTCATTATTTGGACATTTTTGCATCTTATCGTTTAGTCAAAGCATGCATATGTGTCCGCATGTAATATGGCTGCTTCATCCATCCAGGTGGATGCCCTGAATTTCCCCTCTGGGGATCAATAAAGTACACAAAATCAAAATCAAAAATCAAATATGCAGTTGATCTGGTCATTCCACTCCACAATGAAGCAGCAGTCGGGACTTTTCGTCCACCACTGAGCGGGCAGGCTGAGCGTGCCTCATCCCGAACGTTCGTGGAGCATCTGGTGGGACCGGACGCGAATCTCGGCTGCTGCTTTACTTGTGTGTCAGTGATGTCATTTGCGGCACCATGGGTCCCTGGCAGTGGATCCCCAGCAGTGCCCCCCCCCCCCCACCTCGTGTTCTGTATGCCCCCCCACCGCACCTCATGTTCTCTATGGCGGATATATCCATTAGACCAAGGGTGTCCTATCATGTCCCATAAAGGGCCAAGACCCTGCAGGTTTTCTCTTCTACCCAGTCTCTTCAGCAGGTGTTTTCATTTAACAGCAATCAGTGGGAAGAAATTCAGTGGAATCTGCTGTTGAAGACACTGGTTGGAGGTAAAGCCTGCAAGGTCTTGGCCCTCCATGGCACATGATTGGACACCCCTGCATTAGACCTACACAATCACAGCTATATTTTGACTGAGTAGCTCCATACTCGTGGATGCACACCTCAGCAGCAAAGCACTTCTAAAATATTTGTTCGCAAAGCGTTGTGGTGACTGACAGGTCGTGATGCTGTGTTATCCAATTAGCATGGTTGTGATGCCGTGTATTGTCCAATGAGCACAGAGTCAATCCGAAACCCTGCTCACACTTCTTGAAGCCATGGGATGAAGACATAGAGCAGTCACTCAGTGGTGGCTAAACTTTTGTTGATAAAAATTACATATTTTGACTGAGAGTCTCCATATTGGGGGATGCATACCCTCGTAGCTTCAGCAAAGCACATTTAAAATCTTAGGTCAGTGTGACGAACGGTTTGAGAGATATCTGAGGAACACACACACACATACACAGACAGAGATGTCTTGAATTTATAGATAGATGAAATAGTTGCATATCCCAACAGCATGTAAATGAATAAGATAAAATAAACAGAAAGCACAGATAAATGAAAGTTCACCGCTTAGAAGAAGCTGTTCTTTACTGCAACAAATCACAGTCACTTTTTCTCTGTGTGTAAGAAAACTTTAAATGCATTTAATGTGGACATTAAATGCGAGCTTCTTGCTCAAATAATACTCATGTTTAACCACAGAGGTAGGAGCTGTTAGGGGCTACTCACCACTCGGACAACAGGTGATCAGGGCTGGATATGAGAAGTCGCCACCGGGTTGCGGTGTGAACTGGGGCAGGACAGGAAACTGACCCACAGAGGAGACTAACGGCTGCACCAGCTATGGTAGGGTCAGTTTATTTGCACTAAAAATATCTATCCATATTAATAAAATGAGTAACGCGAGTAACACATCTGATCAAATTTCAGTAACTGTAACACATTACTCAATTTTTAAACAGTAATTTCGTTACACAGCACGTTCAAAGTCAAAGTGCCTTTATTGTCATTCCATTGCTAAAAAACAATACAACAAAATTGAGATACTGCAAAAGTAATAGCGTTACTTTGGAACACGTTACTGTTACTCCCAAGCCACAGCTGATATTCTGTCAAATTCAGAACAATGAAGAATTACATACAGTGTTTCCAGAAAGTATTCACAGCGCTTCACTTTTTCCGCATTTTGTTATGTTACAGCCTTATTCCAAAAGGGATTAAATTCAATTTTTTTTCCTCAAAATTCTACACACAATACCCCATAATGACAATGTGAAAAAAAATGTTTTGAAATTTTTGCAAATTTATTAAAAATAAAAAAATAAGAAATCACATGTACATAAGTACTCACAGCCTTTGCTCAATACTTTGTTGATGCACCTTTGGCAGCAATTACAGCCTCAAGTTTTTTTTGAATATGATGCCACAAGCTTGGCACACCTATCTTTGGGCAGTTTTGTCCATTCCTCTTTGCAGCACCTCTCAAGCTCAATCAGGTTGGATGGGAAGCGTCAGTGCACAGCCATTTTCAGATCTCTCCAGAGATGTTCAATTGGATTCAAGTCTGGGTTCTGGCTGGGCCACTCAGGGACATTCACAGAGTTGTCCTGAAGCCACTCCTTTGATATCTTGGCTGTGTGCTTAGGGTCGTTGTCCTGCTGAAAGATGAACCGTCACCCCAGTCTGAGGTCAAGAGTGCGCTGGAGCAGGTTTTCATCTAGGATGTCTCTGTACTTTGCTGCATTCATCTATCCCTCTATCCTGACTAGTCTCCCAGCTCGTGCCGCTGAAAAACATTCCCACAGCATGATGCTGCCACCACCATTGGCGTGGTTATAAGCAGTGCCTGGTTTCCTCCATACATGACACCTAGCATTGACGCCAAAGAGTTCAATCTTTGTCTCATCAGACCAGAGAATTTTGTTTCTCATGGTCTGAGAGTTCTTCAGGTGCCTTTTGGGAAACTCCAGGCAGGCTGCCATGTGCCTTTTACTAAGGAGTGGCTTCCATCTGGCCAGTCTACCATACAGGCTTGATTGGTGGATTGCTGCAGAGATGGTTGTCTTTCTGGAAGGTTCTCTTCTCTCCACAGAGGAACGCTGGAGCTCTGACAGAGTGACCATCGGGTTCCTGGTCACCTCCCTGACCAAGGCTCTTCTCCCCTGATTGCTCAGTTTAGACAGCTGGCCAGCTCTAGGAAGAGTCCCGGTGGTTCTGAACTTCTTCCATGTACAGATGATGGAGGTCACCGTGCTCATTGGGACCTTCAAAGCAGCAGAAATTTTTCTGTACCTTTCCCCAGATTTATGCCTCGAGACAATCCTATCTTGGAGGTCTACAGACAATTCCTTTGATTTCATGCTTGGTTTGTGCTCTGACATGCACTGTCAACTGTGGGACCTTATATAGACAGGGGTGTGCCTTTCCAAATCACGTCAAATTAACTGAATTTACCACAGGTGGACTCCAGTGAAGCTGTAGAAACATCTCCAGGATGATCAGTGGAAACAGGATGCACCTGAGCTCAGTTTTGAGCTTCATGGCAAAGGCTGTGAATCCTTATGTACATGTGATTTCTTAGTTTTTATATGTCTAATAAATTTGCAAACATCTCACAAAAACTATTTTCACATTGTCATTATGGGGTATTGTGTGTAGAATTTTGAGGAAAAAAAAAGAATTTAATCCCTTTTGGAATAAGGCTGTAACATAACAAATTGTGGAAAAAGTGAAGCGCTGTGAATACTTTCTGGATGCACTGTATGTTAGAATAAATCAAGTATTAATACATTGTTCTCTAATTTTGATCTCCACTGTAAGAGCCCCGAGTTTGGTGACCCTACGTTCTATTTGATCTACATGTGGAGTGCAGGTGATTTTTTGACTTTGAATTTTTGACTCCAAAACCATAGCCACAGGTGGATATCCCAAGGCAAACCTGTGCACTAAGATTAATGACCAGGGGCTTCATGTATAAAGGGTACTTGCACACAAAAACATGGCATATGTCCTTTTCCACAGAAAATTTCAGGTGTATCAAGAATGAAATGACCGTGGAACGGCACGGCAACTTCATGGCTGGCGTACGTACATTTCTACTGTTATTGGTTCATTGGCGACACTTAGAGGTGATGTTGGGAGACTGATAATGACGTGAAAATTATTGTACACACCAGAGACACATGGTGAACAAACATCCAAGTGTGTGCAATTAGATGAGTGAATATAAAAGCAAGCGCAAAGAAGTGCAGAAAATGCCTTTAACAACAATGGCGTTAGCATTATTAGAGAATATTGCAAATCGCGCAGTGAGAGAAGAAAGGGTATTTTGAGACAGATTTTCTGGCTCAGGATGACGACTGGCTTGTCAGCCAGTTTTAGGTTTCCACGGGCAGTCCTTGTGGAACTGTGCTGAGAGCTACAGCTGCTCTTGGAGCGCGACACAGTGAGAAGCCGTATGCTGCTCATCCCTGTGCAGGTGTTGACAACACTGGGGTTCCTGGCAACAGGGGCATTCCAGAGGGAGCTGGCAGACTGATCGGGAATTTCACAGTTGACCGGAAGAAGATGGATGGGTGGATGGACCCTGAGTCAAGCTATGCCAGCTGTGTGGGATGGCATTATCCGGCTGTCACCCAGGTACATCATATTCCCATACAATGCAGTTGAACAGGCCAACATCAAAGCACAATTTGCAGCGAGAGCCAGTTTTCCTAATGTAATCGGAGCTATGGACTGCACACACATTGCGAGTATGTTAACAGGAAAATTATATGTGATGCGCAAATGCGACTAACCAACATTGTTGCAAGGTGGCTTGGTTCAACGCATAAGTCATTCATTCTAATGAACAGCATTGTAGGGAACAAACTACAAGCTGGCACTGTGGGGATGGGTGGCTTCTTGGTGAGTAAATTCATGCAATTGTCCTAAATAACCCATCTCATGTGCAACGTGCCTGTGTGCCCCCAAATATCACTCTGTCTTCAAGGCTTTATTACAAGTCAGTGGTTGGAGAAAATGACTTCCTTTTTTTGCTGATTAAACTACAGTTTCACAGCATTCTACCAAGCCACCAACTGCCTCTGTGTGTATAGTAGTTATGTCAATAAACACATGCGTAAAGTTTGAAATTCAGCCGTGCCGCACTTTCCCCGGTGCACTTCATTCATTTAGTAGTGTGTGTAATCCATGTACAATGGATAGAAAAAGTCTACACACTCCTGTTCAATTGTCAGGTTTTTACGATATAAAGAAATAAGATCAAGATAAATCATTTCAAAATCTTTTCCACTATTAACATGACATGTACAACCCAACTGAAAAACAAACTGAAATCTTTTAAGGGGAAAAATAAAAAACTTACAATAACCTGTTTGCATAAATATGCACACCTTGTTATAACTGGGGATGTGGCTGTATTCAGAATTAACCGATGACATTCAAACTCATGTTAAATGGGAGTCAGCACACACCTGCCCCCATTTAAAGGGCTACTGATTAACTCCAAATAAAGTTCAGCTGTTCTACTAGGCTTTTCCTGACATTTTTGTAGTCACATTTTATAGCAACAGCCATGGTCCGCGGAGAGCTTCCAAAGCATCAGAGGGATTTCATTGTTCAAAGGTATGAATCAGGAGAAGGGTACAAAAAAATTTCCAAGTCATTAAATATACCATGGAGCACAGTAAAGACAGTCATCATCAAGTAGAGAAAATATGGCACAACAGTGACATTACCAAGAACTGGACGTCCCTCCAAAATTGATGAAAAGACAAGAAGAAAACTGGTCAGGGATGCTGCCAAGAGACCGACAGCAACATTGAAGGAGCTGCAGGAATTTCTAGCAAGTACTGGCTGTTTAGTACATGTGACAACAATCTCTTATCTAGGGTGGCAAGACGGAAGCCTTATCTGATGAAGAAAAACATCCAATGTATCAATGGATACATTGTATGTATGAGCAATGTATCCATCTGTTACATTTTGCAAAAACACATTTGAAATCTCTCAAACGCATGTGGGAAAATGTGTTATGGTCCGATGAAACCAAGGTTGAACTTTTTGGCCATAATTCTAAAAGGTAAATTTGGTGCAAACACAACACTGCTCATCACCAAAAGAACACCATACCTACAGTGAAGCATGGCAGTGGCAGCATCGTGCTTCGGGGCCATTTTTCTTCAGCTGGAACTGAGGCCTTAGTCACAGTGGAGGGAATCATGAACAGTTCCAAATACCAGTCAGTGTTGGCACAAAACCTTCAGGCTTCTGCTAGAAAGCTGAAGATGAAGAAGAACTTCATCTTTCAGCACGATAATGACCCAAAGCACACATCCAAATGAACAAAAGAATGGCTCCACCAGAAGAAGATTAAAGGTTTGGAATGGTCCAGCCAGGGTCCAGACCTGAATCCGATCGAACATCTGTGGGGTGATCTAAAGAGGGCTGTGCACAGGAGATGCCCTCGCAATCTGACAGATTTGGAGCGTTTTTGCAAAGAAGAGTGGGCAAATATTTCCACATCAAGATGTGCCACACTGATAGACTTCTACCCAAAAAGACTGAGTGCTGTAATAAAAGCCAAAGGTGCTGCAATAAAGTATTAGTTTAAGGGTGTGCATATTTATGCAAACAAGTTATTGTAATTTTTTTATTTTTCCCCTTAAAAGATTTCAGTTTGTTTTTTCAGCTGGGTTGTACAGGTTATAGGTCACATTAATGGTGGAAAAAGTTTTGAAATGATTTATCTTGGTCTCATTTTTTTTACATCACAAAAACCTGGCATTTGAACAGGGGTGTGCAGACATTTTATATCCACTGTAAGTTGCATATACAGTGCATCCGCAAAGTATTCACAGTACTTCACTTTTTCCACATCTTGTTATGTTACAGCCTTATTCCACAAGGGATTAAATTCATTTTTTCCCTCAAAATTCTACACACAATACCCCATAATGACAATGTGAAAAAAGTTTTTTTTTAATTTTTAAATTTTTGCAAGTTTATTAAAAATAAAAAACTATGAAATCACATGTACATAAGTAGTCACAGCCTTTGCCATGAAGCTCAAAACTGAGCTCAGGTGCATTCTGTTTCCACTGATCATCCTAGAGATGTTTCTACAGCTTAATTGGAGTCCATCTGTGGTAAATTAAATTGATTGGACATGATCTGGAAAGGCACACACCTGTCTATATAAGGTCCCACGGTTGACAGTGCATGTCAGAGCACAAACCAAGCATGAAGTCAAAGGAATTGTCTGTAGACTTCCAAGACAGGATTGTCTCAAGGCACAAATCTGGGGAAGGGTACAGAAAAATTTCTGCTGCTTTGAAAGTCCAACTGAGCACAATGGCCTCCATCATCCGTAAATGGAAGAAGTTCGGAACCACCGGGACTCTTCCTAGAGCTGGCCAGCTGTCTAAACTGAGTGATCGGGAGAGAAGGGCCTTAGTCAGAGAGGTGACCAGGAACCCGATGGTCACTCTGTCAGAGCTCAGCATTCCTCTGTGGAGAGAAGAAAACCTTCCAGAAGGGCAACCATCTCTGCAGCAATCCACCAATCAGGCCTGTATGGTAGAGTGGCAAGACGGAAGCCACTCCTTAGTAAAAGGCACATCGCAGCTTGCCTGGAGTTTCCCAAAAGGCACCTGAAGGACTCTCAGACCATGAGAAACAAAATTCTCTGGTCTGATGAGACAAAGATTGGACTCTTTGGCAACAATGCTAGGTGTCATGTATGGAGGAAACCAGGCACCACTTATAACCACACCAATGGTGGTGGCAGTATCATGCTGTGGGGATGTTTTCAGTGGCATGAACTGGGAGACTAGTCAGGATAGAGGGAAAGATGAATGCAGCAATGTACAGCGACATCCTAGATGAAAACCTGCTCCAGCGCACTCTTGACCTCAGACTGGGGTGACGGTTCATCTTTCAGCAGGACAACGACCCTAAGCACACAGCCAAGATATCAAAGGAGTGGCTTCAGGACAACTCTGTGAATGTCCTTGAGTGGCCCAGCCAGAACCCAGACTTGAATCCAATTGAACATCTCTGGAGAGATCTGAAAATGGCCGTGCACTGACGCTTCCCATCCAACCTGATGGAGCTTGAGAGGTGTTGCAAAGAGGAATGGGCAAAACTGCCCAAAGATAGGTGTGCCAAACTTGTGGCATCATATTCAGCGAGACTTGAGGCTGTAATTGCTGCCAAAGGTGCATCAACAAAGTACTGACCAAAGACTGGGAATACTTATGTACATGTGATTTCTTAGTTTTATTTTTAATAAATTTGCAAAAATCTCAAAAAAAACTTTGTTCACATTGTCATTATGGGGTATTGTGTGTAGAATTTTGAGGAAAGAATTGAATTTAATCCATTTTTGAATAAGGCTGTGAAATAAAATGTGGAAAAAGTGAAATGCTGTGAATACTGTCCAGATGCACTGTAACTATAAAGGATGAGATTTGCATTTTGGACATAAAATACGTATGTACTTGTTGAGTCTAATATGATCTGCTTTCAAATGACAGGTGACCGTGGCTACCCACTAAATAGGTTCATATTGTCTTTTTCATTACTGTTTTCCTTTATTCAACGAACTGATCCAGCTAACTGGTCACAAATCACAGCGATCAGCTGACACTTCTGAGGGTGACTGCAGACGTCAGTCGAAACATGTCAAGGTTAAATAAACATCTCCTTCTCATCCCCGTCTGAATAAAGGAAAACAGTAAACTAATTTTATAGGGCTGTGAGCAGGCTATTCAGTTACCTGTATCCGGCGCTAATGCAATGTTTTTACGTGCCTCTACCTCATTCAGGAGCACCTCCAATTCACATTTCATTAAATCCATTATTTTTGATTGTAGATACTGGAGAATCAAACGTGCAGGGCTTGTATATACAGTATCTCTTTGCATATTTAAATGGAGGCGTGTCAAGGGAGGAGTCCAGTATTTTCTCACGTGTGTTCAATTTCAAGTAGATTGGGATGTACAAAGGAAATGTGCTTGGATTCCTGCATACAGACGGTTTCATACATCTGGATTTTTTATTTTATTTTTTTTTATTTTTTTTTTGCTTACGGCATTTTCATGATTTAAACATACGTCATCTTTCAGTAGGAAATCCATGCAAATCTTTGTACACATCATGGATTACTCCATGGGGCAGAGAGGTGAGACCCACACGCTGAACTGTGAGTTTGTGAGATTTATTGAAAATAACATAAAGTTCAAACAGTACTCAACACAAAATTCCAAGCTGACAAACAACAGACTTACGAGATTTACCCACCAGAACAGAGGCTGGGTTCTGGTGGAGACAACGTGAGAAAATCAAGACTGCTGCAATAAGAAAGGAAAATCACAGTCTTTAAACAGCTGAAAACCAAAATGACACAATTGATGGCAGGTGCGTATCAGCTGAGCGGGCAGGTGACCTAATTACAGAATTGCTCACAGCTGAGACGACTAAGGAACAGAAACAACATACACATCCCATGCAAGAAGGTGACAGGGTGGGAGTGTTACGTATGGCTCTTGCAAGACATAAATAAGAGCCAAGGGCTAACCGGTGAGTTTGCGTTGTTTATTAATTATAAAGGAACAGGAACAAAGGAAAAGAGCCTCGTGGGGCAAAACACAAATAATATGAAGGGTACACTTACAAATGACGATGAAGGATGAGAGGAGGACTGGAGTCGGACGTAGGGGCTCCAGCCTAATCCACACCGGGAAACGAGTGTGGATCATAAGCGAGGTCACAGCACTGAACAATCAGGACCGCTCCCTTTTATAGTGGTTGACAGCACCTCAGCTGATGAGAGGTAATTGGCCTCCAGCCGTCCTGTAGAGCTTGACAGCTGGAAGCCTGCCGAGATGCTGTCAAAGAGCTGGACTGAGGAGGAATATGGTCTGAGCGCAGATGAAAATGGCGCATATGACAGTACCTCCCCCTCAAGGCCGGGCTCAGGAGGATGGGGCGCAGGCCAGGAGGGCGTGAGAGGAAAAAAAAAACACACACAACCTTGGCAGGGAACAACGAAGCAATTACAGAGTAGGGGGAAAAAAAAGGCACAATACTCCATAAAATGCTAATAATAAGCAGACAGAGAGAAAAAAAAACCCACAACATTGGCAGGGAACAAACGAAGCAATTACAGAGTACGGGAAAAAAAAAGCACAATACTCCATAACATGCTAACAATATGTAGAGAGAGAAAAAAAACCCACTACATTGGCAGGGGACAAACGAAGCAATTACAGAGTACAGGGGGAAAAAAAACAATACTCCATAAAATGCCATAATATGTAGACAAGACCCAACAAAGAAAAACAACCCCAGGAGACCTAAGAGGAGAGCAGAGGCTCCTAAAGCGAAATCCAACAAATACAGGACATCCCTCAAGCAGGAGGGGGAGAAAAAAAAAAAACACGCTAACCGTGATAGGGCTACAAGAAATCATATACCTGCACACTCACAAAATCACAAAGGACAAAGGCACAGGAATAACCGAAGAAATAATACAGTTCGGGGGGGTCTCCCCGCACCCAGCGTCCAAACCGCCGACAGGGGTGACGGGAAACATTCAGGCGGCCTACCCGAATCCCAGGCCAGGAAAAACAGTACTTCAGGCGGCCGGACCAGACCGCCGAATAGAGAGTCCAGTGGGTCGGGTGGCCGGACCAAAGAGCCGAATGGGCGTGGTAGTCCTTCCGGTGGCCGACCCACATCGCTCAGCCACCAGGCCTGCAGGGGAGAGAAAGGCAACAGCTTCCCTGTGGAGAGGAATAGCGAGGGCGAGCCGGGCCAACAGTGAGCGGTCCATACGGCACCTGGTGGAGAAGGCTTGGGGGGATGATGAGGGTGAAGAAGTGGACGATGGTGATGATGAAGAGGAAGATGGAGACGAGCCCGTCCAGAATCCGGCGGCAGGGGATCTGCAGCTCCCTCACCAAACCTGGAAACCGCTGGTGCTGCACCTTTGTCGGACCCCAATTGGGTCGCGGTTGCTCCCTCAACGGACCCCGATTGGGTCTCGGTTGCATCCGCGACGGACCTCGACTGGGTCGGCGCCGCACCAGACCCGACCTCCAACCCCGAACCTGGAACCTCTGGCACTACGGGCGAAAGCAGCTCCTCGCCGGCGACCTTGGGAGAAGGCTCGGGAGAGAGAGAAGAACCGGGATCAGGATCACCGGCAGCGCCAGAACCCGGTGAGATAAGCTCGGACGCAGCGGGCGGCTGCACTCGGCTCATCTCCCCAAGAGACAGGCTAAAATGCTCTAAGACAGAAAGGAGAAAGACAAAACAGAGCACTTGCCTGATCTCAGGTTCTGACGCCGTCCAGGACTGCGAAGATCCAGGTTCAGATGGCAGGAGGTCGTCATCAGGCTGCCACTCAGCTACGTCGGGCTCCGCAGCTGGCATGATGGTATCCGCAGCCTCAAGATCCTCCGACACCGATGCCCACGCCGATGGCCCGCACGGCGTGGTGGCAGGGGATCCTCGACTCGCTGGACCGGACCGCTCATCCGTGGAGACCCGGGGACGCTTCCTCGTTGACGCAGGTTCCACCCTGCAGTCTGCCCTCCTCCTTCGCCCACAACATGGCTGCGGAACCGGAACCAGGCTCTCCAGAACCACAGGCCCCCTCCTCATCCAGCGACGTTGGCCTGGCGTCGAGGACCGCTCAGCGGAGGGAGATACAGAGGATGCAGGATTAATAATTACAGTCACAGCAGGTGGTGGGAGCTCGGGGGGCTGCAAACCCCGAACTCCACCCCCAGGAGTCTGACAGGGCAAATCACAATAATGAGAATGTAAATGAGTTTGGACTTGCCTGTCTCCTGGAGGCTGGATGGTGCCTGCTGCGGCAGACGTTGCTCCTCCCTTTCCCCGCTGGATGGTGACAGAGAACCCCCTGGGAGGACGACGGGGAGCCGCTCGAGAAGGTTCCGGGACGGGACTTGCCGAAACGGGACTCCCGAGACATACAGCAGCCGGGATAGGCGACGAGGAGGAGAGGGCGACAGTGGAGATGAGCCGGGCACGGAGCGCTGACAGAACAGCAGGAGAAGATGGCCCGGGGGGGTTAAGCCCTTGCGGCGACCCGGAACTGGATCCGCCGGACGGGATTCAAGCCGAGGTTGACAGCCGGTGTGATGACGGTTTCTTGCAGGGGGTGAGGCGAAGGTGAGATCCGGGAATCGCCGTTCCTGTGCAGAAACAGAGGCGAGCAGGTCGGCAAACTCAGGGAACTCACGCAGCTCTGGATTCCTCTCCACCAGTCTCACTGCCGCCGCCACATGCTTCATAATGTGTGATGGATGCACAGCGGAGCGAGCAGCAGCCACTCGGTCCCAGATCCTGATTGCTGTCAGCTGCAGCTCCTCTGGGGGAATCCCAAGTGATGACATGCTTGATAGGGGAAGACCTCCGGATGTTGCGAACTCCCGGGCCGGAACGGAGGCAGGAGCGGGATTCCGAAGCAAGGGGCGACGTCTCCTCCTCTTCGGCTTCCTGCCGGGATTTCCCTTCAGCTCACAGAGTATCTCGCGCTGTGCAGCGATGTCATCTCTCCTCACGCTTACCTCAGGATGATTGGCGAAGCGGGGAAGATGACTGAGAATGTCCTTGGCTTGGTCCAGGTACCGGGGCATGTCGCTGCTGAAGTCAAGGAGGGAGGCAGTGATAATGATGTCATCCACGCACTCGAGGGCGTCAGCAAGAACATCGCCCTGACTCCGAGTGCGGGACCTCTGCGACGGCATGCTTCCAGCACGGTACCCAGACAGGTAGGAACAAACAGTCCAATTAGCAAACTCACGGCAGCCGGCAACTCACTGGCTGTGACCTACTGTTACGTATGGCTCTTGCGAGCCATAAATAAGAGCCAAGGGCTAACCGGTGAGTTTGCGTTGTTTATTAATTATAAAGGAACAGTAACAAAGGAAAACAGCCTCGTGGGGCAAAACACAAATAATACGAAGGGTACACTTACAAATGACGATGAAGGATGAGAGGAGGACTGGAGCCGGACGTAGGGGCTCCAGCCTAATCCACACCGGGAAACGAGCATGGATCATAAGCGAGGTCACAGCACTGAACAATCAGGACCGCTCCCTTTTATAGTGGTTGACAGCACCTCAGCTGATGAGAGGTAATTGGCCTCCAGCCGTCCCGTAGAGCTTGACAGCTGGAAGCCTGCCGAGACGCTGTCAAAGAGCTGGACTGAGGAGGAATATGGTCTGAGCGTCGATGAAAATGGCGCATATGACAGGGAGTGTCTGGAAAAGGAGGTAAAAACTCTTGTCACAAAAGAAACAAAATATGAATCCTAAACTACAGAGACTGATAAAATAACAGCAATACTAAGGCCATTAAAACTAACAGAACAATAAACCACCCAGAACACATCTTAAATCAACACAGGAAAAAAACAACACTGGAAAAATACAGAAAATACTCAGATGAAAATTAAGAGCCTGAGCCCGGTGATACACCACACTCAGTCTCGTGACAGAACCCATCCCCCCCAAGGGGTGGATTCCAGACACCCCAAGGTAACATCAAAAAAGAAAAAAAAAAAACATGGATAAAGGTATTTCGGCCATTCGGTTATCTCTGGAGCTTTCCGGTGAGCCGCCGGTATTGTGGGAGAGGTGGTTTGCCGCATTTGAGAATTATCTGGTGGCATTGAACCTCGGTGAACTAGAAAAATTGCGTGCACGGGCAATTCTGGTCCATAATCTTGGCATGGAGGGACAATGCATTCTCGGCACATTGGGGGTGAGTGACAGTTTTGAGGACATGGCTGGGCTAATGGCGCGCTACTCTTGCGCCTCTGAGAACGTCATCGTCCAGAGGATTCAGTTCCGACAGCACCACCAGCGGACTGGAGAGTCAGCGCAGCGGTATATTGCTGACCTGCACCAACTGGCTGGATGTTGCCAGTTTGGGACCTTAGAAGAGGAAATGGTCCGCAATCAGTTGGTGGAGCACATGCTGTGTGCAGCGGCACGGTCAAGACTCCTTACACATTCTGGTGAACTGACGATAGCCAAGGCTGTGGAGATATCCCAACAGTTTGAAGCAGCGGATAAACTGTCACGGGACCTCGGTGAGAGAACAACGTTGGGGCAACCTGACTCACAATCAGCAGAGCAGGCTGTAGACCCGGATAGCGATGACAGCGTCGAAGACAGAGAAGAATACGCTACTGCTATAAAAATAAGGTCCACCCCGGGATTGCCAAAATGTTTTAGCTGCGGGTCTACCATGCACCGGTACAAGGCAAGAGAGTGTCTGGCAAAAGGCAAACACTGTGGCAAGTGCAGACTCCTAAATCATTTCACCAGGGTCCATAAAAAATTTGAGAGAGGGGAACGGTGATGTGAAGTGGATTTCCCCACCACGACTCCTACAGTTATCCACACCATCTCCCCGAGCACAGAAGGCCGTACGTATCTAATGGTTGCGTTGGACGGCGAGGACGTGCCGTTGTTGGTGGACATGGGCGCGGTGAGGTCCATGTTGAACTGGCCTAATGTGAGGAGTTTTTTTCCCCAACCATCGTGTGAGAGGTCTGTCAACACCACTGTGTGGGTTTGGCGGTAATAGGCTGTCCATTGTGGATTCACTAGAGCTGACGGCAAAGTACAAGTCAGCGGTGGTGTCCAGCCTGCAGTTCGTGGTGACCACGAGTGGGTCGAATGTGTTGGGCTGCAACCTTTTTTATGGATTGGGCTTCTCAATCACCAGCAGTAGCGGAGAGGAGTGGTCGGACTGTGGTTTGTGGGCCGGTTCTGCAAGTGGTGGATGATGCGGTTTGGGACGATACATGGCCTAGTATTCTGAGAGATGGACAGGACCAATAACACCCAGGGCCATCGCGGAAGGGTTCCGGCACCAGGGCCCAAGTTACCCTAGGTGAGGGAACTGGGCAGCATGGTGGAATGCCCATGGCGATGGGTGGAGCTGTGAGGACGGCTCCCTCTGCTTCCAGAGTTCGGCCTGGAGATACTGAGAAGCAAGGGGCTGCAACGGCTTCGCCAGCATTCAAAATGAAAGAGAGCAGGGCAGGACTGGCTGAAACAGTGGAGAAACACTAGAGGCTGAGTCATGCTTCATGGAGGGTCGCCGGTGTGGCGCGACCTGGTGTGGAGGCCCGGTTGAGACATCGTGGACGTTGGAAGCCGAGTCAAGCTCCTTTGGGAGTCGGTAATGTGGTTCAACCCAGAGTGGAGGCTCGGCTGAGAGGGGTCCATGGGAAGAGGAAACGACAGGAGGACCAGGGGCGGCTGAAGGTGATGGCTGTTCGGGAGGACGGGTACCTTCAGCTGTCAGATGACTCATGGAGACACCCCAATGAACTATGGCGCGCCATCGAGGAGAAGGAGGTGTCAGGGCTCCGACGTGGCTCATCTCCAGGGGCAAAGAGACGAAGGAGCTCTGGGCGGGACCCGCCAAATGAGTCTCCTGGGGGGTTGCTTCTCCATCAAGACTGTACGGTAGCAAGGGGCGATGAGTTGGGTTAAAGGTGAATTGCCCGGGCTACGTAGTTAATATGTTTCTTGTGTTAAACTGCTGCAGCAGGTGCCCATGTAAGAAAAAAAAAAAAAACAAGTAATGTGTGTGTCACCATGTTTGGGGGGTGTATTACTGTGGGGGTTTTCCCAGGTTGGGGTGGTATTACTGGGAATGTTAACAGCAGGGCATGAATGTGCATGTTAGCTGATTGATTGTTTGCCTGTTGAATTAAGGTGTTACCTTTGTGTACATAAGTTTATGAGGTTGTTTTATGTTATAATAGGAACACAGCAATATTTTTATTTCATGGACTTTTATTATCAGAAACGGTGTGGGACAACCCCCACAGACTAAGGACAGACAGCTCGCTACTCCTGGTTATTTTCCGCAGCACTAGTGTGATGTTAATGTGCCATTCATGCTTTGTGTTCACACGTCCTGTCCTCACTGTGACCTAGAGACAGATCAATATGTAGATGTGACTTGTCACCTCTTTGTCCTGCAAGCTGGAGCAGGGGCTGGCAATCTGCCAATTTGATATGTATGTCTCTCTCATATGCAAATGCCCATGCTCTTTCATGCATTGTCTGTAACTGGTATAAATACCGCACATATCCTGTAACTCACCCTCTCTGCTACTGCTCAACTGACTGCACCTGTCTCCACGCTACTGAGAGCCCTTCAGGGCTCGCTCTGGGCCGCTCTGCACAGCACCAGAGTGAGCTCGTGTTGGCGATGTGATTTAATAAAGGCACTTTAAACTCCTCAGTTCGCCGCTTATTATTCCATGTCACCACACTGGTGACCCCGAACATGCACACGTTTTGTGCAAAGCAACCTTCTGGTCTGGACCGCGACACTGGTGACCGCTTCACGCTTCACGGTGAGATCTGCACGCCTGAGATCTGCACATCCACGCTGGACCGGCCGCTCTCACAGCTCCTCCACACGAGAGCGCACGCACCTCATCCTCTCTCCACGACGGCAACCTCCAGGGCCGACGGAGAGCGCAGCGCGTGGACCTGAACGCACCATGGCCGCGCGAGCGACAACGATCGTCTCCTCCCTCTCACCGCTCCAACGCAGCTAGAGACTAATTTTTCTTCTTGTTATCTCCGCACGCTCAACGGGACAGCCCCTCGACATCGCGGATCAACAAGCAATTTTTGCGCGGCCTGGACGATTTCACCGTCCCCGGCAACCCCCACCCCCCTCCACCTTCACCGGCACAGAGCCTTCCCTGCTCGCTGCCATGCTGCACTATCGAGGTCTCGGCCCCCAGCCGAGCCCTCTGGGGGGGAGCAGTGTGGGACAACCCCCACAGACTAAGGACAGACAGCTCGCTACTCCTGGTTATTTTCCGCAGCACTAGTGTGACGTTAATGTGCCATTCATGCTTTGTGTTCACACGTCCTGTCCTCACTGTGACCTAGAGACAGATCAATATGTAGATGTGACTTGTCACCTCTTTGTCCTGCAAGCTGGAGCAGGGGCTGGCAATCTGCCTATTTGATATGTATGTCTCTCTCATATGCAAATGCCCATGCTCTTTCATGCATTGTCTGTAACTGGTATAAATACCGCACATAACCTGTGACTCACCCTCTCTGCTACTGCTCAACTGACTGCACCTGTCTTCACGCCACTGAGAGTCCTTCAGGGCTCGCTCTAGGCCACTCTGCACAGCACCAGAGTGAGCTCGTGTTGGCGATGTGATTTAATAAAGGCACTTTAAACTCCTCAGTTCACCGCTTATTATACCATGTCGCCACAATAGCAGAATAATCCATCTGGCCGTGTGGAGGTGGGACAGTAGCCCATCTGTCCCCCTCTAGTTTTAGTTGTTTGTGTGCATGGATAGGTCTGCCTTATTTGTTTACCATTAGAGGGTGACTCGGGTACTAAATTTGGGAGGGTCTAATTGGTGTGATTGTGTTTTGGATTTTTTAAAGGTGGGGGGGTGATGTTGTAGAGAAAGAAGGCAGGCGAGGCAACGAGCTGGACAACACAGAAACTTTATTCTTCCTCCAACATAACTTACAGCAAAAAAGAGAATCGCAGGTCTCTGTGCATTCCTCTTTTATATCTTTATTTCCATGCATCGAGACCCAGAACTTCCAACCATAATACATTGTTTTTTAAACAAAAAATTGTATGGCACATGAACATGACATAACACTGGCACCGCTCCAACACCCTTCTTCGCTCAGTGGCTCCGGCATCTCTTACTCTCCCTGGTGGGCGCATTTTGGGCTGCCTTCTCTGGGTGGAGAAACCTCCACACCATGCCCCCACAATGTTATAATAAGACGTATTATTGTGTGATGGGGTGGTGGCTCCACCTTTCCCGTTCCGGCGCCACCCTGAGTATAAAGGGCTGATGCGGAAGAGGCATGGTCTTTTTTGACCTTTGCCTCTGCCTGTATAGGAGTGCCTTGTATATCTGTGAGTCACTCAATAAAGTCAAATTCTATTGCACCTCCGACCTCGTTATTGGAATACTGGTTATGGACATAACCGAAACGTTATTTTAACATACAGTGGTGTGAAAAAGTGTTTGCCCCCTCCCTGATTTCACATTTTTTTGTATGTTTGTCACACTTAAATGTTTCAGATCATCAGACAAATTTGAATATTAGACAAAGATAACACAAGTAAACACAAAATGCAGTTTTTAAATGAAGGTGTTTATTATTAAGGGTAAATAAAAATCCGAACCTACATGGTCCTGTGTGAAAAAGTGATTGCCCCCCCCCCATTAAAACATAAATTAACTGTGGTTTATCATATCTTTGGAAAGCTGAGTTCAATTTCTCTAGCCACATCCAGGCCTGATTACTGCCACACCTGTTCTCAATCAAGAAATCACTTAAATAGGACCAGTTTGACAAAATGAAGTAGAACAAAAGATCCTCAAAAGCTAAACATCATGCTGCGATTCAAAGAAATTCAGGAACAAATGAGAAACAAAATAACTGAGATCCATCAGTCTGGAAATGGTTATAAAGCCATTTCTAAAGCTTTCGTACTCCAGAGAACCACAGTGAGCACCATTATCCACAAATGGGGAAAACATGGAACAGTGGTGAACCCTCCCAGGAGTGGCCGGCCAACCAAAATTACCCCAAGAGCACAGCGACGACTCATCCAAGAGGTCACAAAAGACCCCACAACAACATCCAAAGAACTGCAGGCCTCACTTGCCTCAGTTAAGGTCAGTGTTCATAACTCCACCATAAGAAAGAGACTGGGCAAAAATTGCCTGCATGGCAGAGTTCCAAGACGAAAACCACTGCTGAGCAAAAAGAACATAAAGGCTCATCTCAGTTTTGCCAGAAAACATCTTGACAATCCCCAAGACTTTTGGGAAAATACTCTGTGGACTGATGACACAAAAGTTGAACTTTTTGGAAGGCGTGTGTCCCATTACATCCGGCGTGAAAGTAACACAGCATTTCAGAAAAGGAACATCATACCAACAGTAAAATATAGTGGTGCTAGTGTGATGGTCTGGGGTTGTTTTGCTGCTTCAGGACCTGGAAGGCTTGCTGTGGTAAATGGAACCATGAGTTCTGTTGTCTACCAAAAAATCCAGAAGGAGAATGTCCGGCCATCTGCTCGTGACCTCAAGCTGAAGCGCACTTGAGTTTTGCAGCAAGACAATGATCCAAAACACACCAGCAAGTCCACCTCTGAATGGCTTAAGAAAAACAAAATGAAGACTTTGGAGTGGCCTAGTTATTCCTGACTTGAATCCGGTTAAGATGCTGTGGCATAACCTTAAAAAGGCGGTTCATGCTCGAAAACCCTCCGATGTGGCTGAATTGTAATAATTCTGCAAAGATGAGTGGGTCAAAATTCCTCCACAGCGCTGTAAAAGACTCACTGCCAGCTATCACAAATGCTTGATTGCAGTTGTTGCTGCTAAGGGTGGCCCAACCAGTTATTAGGTTTAGGGGGCAATCACTTTTTCACACAGGGCCATGTAGGTTAGGATTTTTATTTCCCTTAATAATAAACACCTTCATTTAAAAACTGCATTTTGTGTTTACTTGTGTTATCTTTGTCTAATATTTAAATTTGTTTGATGATCTGAAACTTTTAAGTGTGACATACAAAAAAATGAGAAATCAGGAAGGGGGCAAACACTTTTTCACACCACTGTATTCTGTGAGTTTCAGCTGTTTTGTAGTTTAACAGACCCATCTGATAGAGCCAAACAGAATTTTGCAGACAGCCACAACTTCTCACGGTAGGTGAAAACTTTGCAGCTCGGCCTGCAGATTCTCACGCCACGTTTGTTTTTATACATCCCATTGTGTGCGTGAAAATCAGCGTACGCCGTGATTTTGTGCATGTACACTGTTTGTACATGAGGCCCCAGAGCTCTCATAGTAAAGCAAATATAAACCAAAACAGACTTTGAAATTTTATAACCCTGTGACCTTGGTATTTCTAGTTCATAAATTAAACAATAAATTAAAAAGTAAATACACACTTGTGGCATGTGCAAAACTCTTGCAAATCTCTGGGCACCCTACACACTAGTCACCAAAATATATTGTTTGTCAAGGGGTGGCCATATTTTTGCATACCACTGTACCACTCTAAATTACACTTTCCTCCATGTAGACCACTCTTATAGCTGTCAGCTGTACATCTCATATGCAATAAGAAGATTTTTTTTTTCTCTCCCAGCTCCTTGTCCACCATCAGGTGTGATGTACCATGGAAACAACACCTTTGCCACAGTTTCCTGGAACGGTTCATTGTTTGCTACCAATTACATGGTATATGACTACAGCCTAACGCCAAGGGTGCTACTGTGCAGCACCTCAAAGCTGTACTGTCTTGTGCCCAACACAACTTCCAGTGATGTTGGGGTCACTGCCAGCAATGCAGCTGGAGAGAGTGAAGCCACTTTTATCTAAACAGGTAAGAAGTGATGTTTTTGGGAGTGTTGGTAGTCGTGTGGTTAAAAATACACCTTTAGATGGATGGATGGATGTACTTTATTCATCCCAAACTGGGAAATTACAGTTTTGGCTGTACTTAAATTAATTTGGGCCTTTTCTCTGTAGTGATATCACGCAGGAGAAGACACCTCGGAGACCAAATGCCACAACTTAATAAAATGTAATTTGCTTACTGTCAATCTCATGGCAGCACTTTCAAAAAGCTAATGCCATACTGATAATACTCTTTACAACTGATAGAATTAATGTGGGTAATTTTTATATTTTCATTACATCTTGCAGTTTGTTATGTGCTGTGTCAATCAGGTTTCATGAAAAGCTTTTTCAGATCATCAAAGGAAATGACATTACATTTGTGTTATTTGATCCTACTACTCATGTAGGGCTGGGCGATATGGCTTTTAACATGTATCGCGATATATTTAGGGTTTTATCGCAATACGATATATATCACGATATCTTGAGACCTCCGACAAACCACTGTATAAATGTAAATGTAAAATCTTTGCATAACATGACACCGACATGATAATAGAAACAGACCCATGTATTGCTTTCTTGAAAATTGCATACAAAAGGAAGGGGGGGTAAAATCAAGTAAAATTTAGCAAACTTTATTGAACCAGTCAGACAGCCCCTCTCATAAATTTGCAACAAGTCAGAATAAATAATGGTAGGCCTTCCTATATTAAAACCATTAAGCAAATAAGGACTCAACACAACAAAAAGTGCATTAAACAAGAATTCTACAGAAAGATATTTTAAAACCATATAAATTAAAGTCCCTTTTTTCTGTTTGGTCATGTTTTTAACAATAAAGCCCATGTCTTTGGCAGTATAATTTGTAACCACAGTTGTGATCTCTTTCTCTTTTGCACTTTTGTTGTATGGGATAAGTTTTCCAAATAAAGAAGCCATATATGTAGTCATTTTCTTAGGGCTGGTTCCTTTATTTTTCGTAGGGGCTACCTGGGATGTTGAGAGCAGATTTTAATGCATTCTTCATATTATAGTGGATGACATCTCAAGTGGTTACACAAATTAGTAGTAGTGTGACATAATTTGCACAGAACTGTATTTTGTTCAGTTTCTACCTTCTGAAGTTTGAACCACTGCCAGACAACGGAGCAGGTGCTTTTTCTTCCTTTCATTAATATCTGCTTCCACTGCAGCTGGTGTGTGTGTGTCTCATTTCATTTTTTTCTCCTTTCCCTGCGCTCTGCAGGTGTTGTTAGATTGTGCATAAAAAACAAGCATCTCTGCACCCCAAAAACAGGCTCAAAAGAAACAGTTTATAAAGAAAAAAGAAAATTACAGGAAAAAACAGACCTGGCAACGACCCTGAAATGAAACACGGCACGAGGAGAAGCGCCTGAGTGCAGCTGTGTGAGAGGAGAGGGAAGCTGACAGTTTACACAGCCGTGACAATTTATGCTTGATATCCACAATAAAGACATTTTATGTATCACACTTAGTGGAATGTCAATATAACAAATACAGTATATTCGGTGTATTGCCCAGCCCTATATTCTTGCCAGAAATTGTGGAAGCACCACTCTTCAAGGATGTTCATTCAGGTGTTATAATTTGCAGGTGGAAAATGATCACAGATATGACAAAAAAAAGTTACAAACTTATTTTATTTATCAAGTGAACATTCTGGTTTCTTAAAATTTATCTTTAAAAAAATAGTGCTCTATTTCATTCCACCTCCAATCAATTAAGGGAAAAAAATGAAATCATTCTATTTTTAGGGGAAAAATAGAATCATTGTGTAATTCCCAATATAAAATAAATATCTGCACAAATCAAAATATGAAAATTAGTCTGCAGTTAAAATGGAGTGCATGCAGACCTTTTAATTATCTGGAAAACATGGCCCCAACAAGAGAGCCGTCAGCTGAAACAATGGAAAGGATTTTAAAAATCCTTCAAGAAAGCAATTCAGCACAAAGTATGGCAAAAGTTGTTGATTATTCCTGGTCAGCTGTGTCTCGATTTGAAGTAAGTGTAAAGAAAAAGGTAAACTTGTGAAAAGAGCTTGCTCACAGGGGATCGCCTGATTGCTGGGGTCTTTCTGCAATTGTGGGGGTTTCCTCTACAGTTGAAAGTGCTATGAGATGACTGTTGTTGTGAAATAGTGCTATATAAATAAAGTTGAATTGAATTGAAAAGGAAACATACAGTTAGACCAAAATAGACATCAGAGTGTCAGAAAACTCCAAGCATGAGTCAGTGTCTGTGACCACATTGTCAATTGAATCAGATGAAAGAAATGTAATTTACAAACAGAAAATGCAAATGTAAACCATAATTAAGACCTAAACAGAAGAAAACAGAGGTTACAATGAAGCACTAAAGTAGACATGGACTGTGGATGATTGGATGAAAGTGATATTCAGTGATCACATATCTGCACTGGAGAAGGAGATGATGCTGGAAGTTCTATTTGGGGCCATCCCAGTGAAACAAAGGTGACCGCCTAAAGAAAACAAGCTGATTTACACTGTCATTGATGGGAGTTACATTTCAGGTAAAGGACAAGGGGAGATGGCAGTCATTACCTCACAGCAAATACACAGGTGTACGTTGACATTTTGGATGCTTTTCTCATGTCATCAATTTATATTGTATATTTGGTGATGGAGTCATTTCTCAGGATAATGTGTCTTTGCACAGAGCAAAAAGTGTTGAATTTAAAATAAGAAACCGAGTTCTGATGTGACATTGCTGATAAATAGTCAAGATCACATTTTGACTGAAAACTGATGGTGGAAATGGAAGAAAATACTTCATCCTACAAACCTGATCTTTCAACTGCTATATGAGACAGCTGGTACCTGATTGATGAAGGTTTTACTTTGCACTGTTAATATTAGTGAAGTCCACGCCTCAAAGAATTCCAACTATCAAAAAAGACAGAGGAGGTGCAAATAAATGGATAATAATTTGATAAATTTTCCTCAAACTCAAACGATTCCATAATTTGATCTGGGAAGAAATGTCATCATCTATAGCCATGTCATTTAATGTTTAGCTGTGAGATAATATATTTTTTTAATTTTTTTTTTTAAATTGTCATATTTATGATTTTTTTTTTTTAACAAATTAAAACCGCTGAATGAACATCCTCTAAGTGATGATTCCATTTTTTGGCCAAGGGCAGTAACTTAGCAACATAGGAGAAATGCTGCATACAGGAGACATTTGCATTTTGGTTGAAAATGTCAAAGTACATCAAGTCTGAAGATTTGGTTTTAGACTGGACATTGGATAATACTGTACATTTCCCTGAGTTGAAATGTTTTAATGTCCTGATATGATTATTTTACACCATCAGCTTATTCCAAAGATTTTTTTGTGGGGTTTTTTTTCTCTTGTATTGCAGTCTTTTTACATGAGTTTTGGTCTGTTGGTTGAGGTTGTTCTAAATAGTATATGGGACTTTGTTCCACTTTTTTTCCATTTATTTTGTAAATTATATACTGGCTCTCTTTAATAAAAGTATTATAAAAATTGCAATCACATCCAGAGTGTGTACTTCCTATTTTTGAAATGCATCAGAAAGGCAAATGATTATCTTTGTTTCAGTCTGCTGCTTGCTTTCATTATTTTTGTAGCATTCTGGTATACACACACATATACTGTATATACTGTATATCAATTGAACTTTATTTCTAAAGCACTTTAAAAACAACTACAGCTGATGCAAAGTGATGTACATCAGGAATAGATAAAATGAGGACATGTAAGACATAAAAAATAAATAAAAGACAATAAAATGCAACTAAAAAGAATAAAATAAAACAGGTAACAATGACAATCATATAATAAAAGCAATAAAGCAAGTAAAATCAATGTCTCATGCTGGGTTGAAGGCCAAGGAGTAAAAATGAATTTCAAGATAAGTTTTAAAAGTGGACAGTGAAGGAGCCTGTCTAACAGGCAAAGGGAGACTGTTCCACAGTTTAGGCCCAGCAATAGAAAAAACTCTGTCCCCTCTGAGCTTCCTCTTCGATCTTGGTATCTCCAGGAACAACTGATCAGCTGAGCTGAAAGACTGAGTAGGAGTGTAAAAGTGAAGAAGCTCAGAGAGGTAAGGTGGGGCAAGGCCATTTAATGATTTAAAAACAAATAAAAAAATTTTAAAATGAACCCTAAAGTACACAGGCAGCCAGTGGAGGGAAGCTAAAATGGGTGTAATGTGGTCACCCTTACATGTTCCAGTTAAAAGACGTGCAGCAGCATTCTGAACCAACTGGAGACTTGAAAGGGAAGACTGACTGACTCCAAAATAAACTGCATTACAGTAATCCAGCCAAGATGTGATGAAGGCATGGATTACTGTTTCAAAGTGCTGTTTAGAAAGGATAGGTTTAACCTTTGCCAGTTGCCTTAAATAAAAAAAGCTGCACTTCACTACTACAGAAATTTGATCATCTAGTTTAAAATCACTGTCCATCGTAAAACCCAGATTAGTAACAGTAGGTTGGACAAACCCTGTCAAAGGGCCCAGGTCAACAGGGGGTGGACTCACAGGAGCCACTGGGTCCAAACACAATCACTTCTGTCTTCTTTTCATTAAAACTTAAGAAGTTCACTGCCATCCAAACTTTAATGTCGTTAAAGCATTCAAGAAGTGATTTGAATGAGAAAGCCTCCTTCTGCCTTATTGGAACATAAACCTGACAGTCACCAGCATAACAGTGGAAGGAGATGCCATGCTTTCTAAGAACTGAACCCAGTGGAAGCAAATAAAATGAAAAGAGCAGAGGCCCTAAAATTGAGCCCTGTGGGACCCCACGTGACAGGGAAGCAGAGGAGGATTCAGGACCAGCAAGGCTTACATACATGGTTCTATCAAATAGGACCTGAACCATTCCAATGCAGTACCAGAAATTCCCACAAGATGCTGCAGGCGAGAAATTAAAATGTCATGGCCCACTGTATCAAAAGTGGTGGTTAGGTCTAGCAGAACAAGAACCACATAATCACCAGAATCAGACATCAAAAGGATGTCCTTAAAACCCCTTAATAGTGCTGACTCTGTACTATGTAGGATTTTAAAACCAGATTGGAACACCTCCAGAATATCATGTTCATCCAAAAAAGCCTTCAACTGGAAATAAACTATTTTCTCTAATATTTTTGAAATAGAAGGCAGCTTGGAGATTGGCTGAAAATTAGCCAACACAGTGTGGTCAAGACCAGATTTCTTAATCAGGGGTTTAACTACTGCATGCTTAAAATTTGTAGGAACCACACCAGAAGATAAACTGTTGTTTGAAATGGTTAAAACTGACTGACCAATGCTAGGAAAGACTTCTTTAAAAAAATCGAGGAGGGAGAGCATCACAAGGGGACCTGAGGGCTTAATATGATCAATACATCCTGCAATTGTAGCAGGGTCACAGGCTCAAACTGATTAAAAACAGCAGAGCAAGGGACAGACACAGAGAGGTCAGAGGCAGGAGCTGGGATAAAAGCCCTAATAGTGGTGGCCTTATCAATAAAGAAATGTAAAAAGTCATTGCATGTTACAGATAATGCTTCCATACTGACAGACGGTGAGGCATTAAGAACAAAATCAATAGTTTTAAATAACACACTTCGATCATGACAGTTTGCTGCAATAATATTAGATATTCCCTTTTAGCCTCTTTAATACAATTTTGGTAGAGATGCCAACAGTCCTTTAAGATTTGAAATAATACCTGCAACTTGTCCTTCTTCCACCTGCGCTCAGCTTTGTGGCATTCACGTCTGGCTGCCCGAGTTCTGTCATCAAACCACGGTTCGAGTTTGGCTCTGGGTTGCTTAATTATTAATGGAGCCACAGAGTCCAGGACAGTTTGGCAAGAGGAGTAAAACCAGGAACTGAGGTCTTCTGTACCAGAAGAAGTAAAATCTGGGGGAGCACAGAGCTGGGTAAAAGCAGCGGAAACCTGGCCAGCAGTGGGGGGGTTGAAAATATGACAGCGGCAAGCAGGAGCACAGGTTTTAACTTTGGTACAGGATAGACCAACATCAAATAAAATAGGCGTATGGTCAGAAAATACAGCATTGTAGGAGTCAAGAATTGAGGAGACTGGATGATTTTTCCAGTAACTGCTTTAATTCTCACTCATCCTACGTTCTCTCTCGATCAGAGTGAAAAGAGACAGGACGCAGTCACACACATACATTTATACATTCATCTCTAACAATACATCACACAAAAGTCACAATACTCAGCTACATCCTTTCATCTGTAATAGAACACCGTCCTTCTGTTCTCCTTTCCGACCCCCAAAGGTCAGGCCGGGTAATCTTCTCCCCTCTCCTGAGTCCCCAGGGGGTGCAGACACGTCTTCCTCTTGAGGTGTGAGTCAATACACATGGCTAGCTCAAAGTCTCTCTTGGCTGAATTCAGCCAGCCACATGTGAGTCACATAGGTTATAACTATGGGCTCCACATCACTGCCCCCTTCCACGCGAAAGACTGGGCACCCACATACAGTCATACAACAGTCATACAGCACGTCACCCCCCCCCAACAGAATCTCACAGCAACCCAAACAACCTGACCAAAAAAAAACCCCACATCATTCTGCATGCAGCTTAGGTTTCAATCTTCTCCCGAATCTGCTGTATGCAGGTCTCCTGCTCTGTGTTGGGCCGTCCTGCTGTGCATCTATGGAGTGAGGGGGAGAAGGGTTATTTGCCCCCCGTGGGGGGTCCCGGGGCCGCCCCTTCGGAGGCCTGCCGCGTCGAGGCACGCCCGCCGGCCGTACAGACTCGTTATGCAACACAAAAGCAGGCTTTAATCTATCGATACTGATCGTCTCCCTCCTGCCCCCCAAATCTAGCACAAAATATTTCTCCCCGGTTTCCAGCACTCGAAATGGACCGTCGTAAGGTGGGCGGAGACTATGCCGCTGAGCATCGTGCCTGACAAAAACAAACTCTGCGTCTCGTAAACCCTGGGGCATGAACACACGCGGGAAAGAGTGATGAGCGGGGCCCGGGAGCATTTCTGCTCCCGTGTTACTCAGAGACCCCCGGATCGGGGGGGGCCCTGGTGCCGTGTGGTCGGGTAAAAACTCGCCTGGCAGCCTGAGCGGTTGTGCGAAGACCAATTCTGCTGGTGAGGCATCTAGATCCTCTTTGGGTGCCGAACGCAACCCCAATAAAACCCATGGTAGTTTGTTCACCCAATCTGTGTCCGTCAGTGACGCTCTGAGGGCTGCCTTCAAAGACCTGTGAAAACGCTCGCATAAACCGTTGGCCTGGGGATGGTAAGCGGTCGTGCGATGTACCGCCGCTCCTAAGCCGCTGGCCACTGCTGACCACAGTTCCGACGCAAATTGAGGTCCCCTATCAGACGTAATATCTGACGGGACCCCGAACCGCGCTACCCAGGCTGTTAAAAAAGCGCGTGCCACCTCTGCCGCTGTGGTTGATGTTAACGGGACCACTTCCGGCCAACGAGTGGTTCGGTCTACCATTGTCAAGAGATGCGTGAACCCTTGTGAAGTGGGCAGGGGGCCCACGAGGTCCACGTGCACATGAGCGAACCTTTTAGCCAGAATGTGGAACGGTTCTAAGGGCACCTTAGTGTGCCTGTGAATCTTAGCGCGCTGGCAAGCCATGCAGGTTTTAGCCCACTCCTTCACGTGCTTGCGCAGGTTCGGCCAAACAAACTTTTCCACCACCATTTTCACCGAAGCGCGCACCCCTGGGTGCACTAGGGAGTGCACGGTGTCAAAAACGCGACAGCGCCACGTGGCTGGCACCACCGGGCGCAGTCGCCCCGTGGATACATCGCAAATAAGCGGGGGGAAACCTGTTTGTAGATTTCTGCGTTCCAGCCTTAACCCTGTTGGTCCAGACAGGAGCGTGTGCACGTCTGCGTCCTCGCTCTGCTCCGCCGCCATGGCTGCATAATCTATTCCCACGTGGACCAGAGCCGCGCGCGTGTCCGCACTGTTACCGCGCTCTGGGTAAGCGGCCGCGCAATCCGTTTCCGCGCGGACGGGCGCTGTTACCGCGCGTGACAGACAGTCTGCCACCACATTGATTTTACCGGCTACGTGCTGAATATCGGTGGTAAATTCAGAAATTGCGGCCAGCTGTCTCTGTTGCCGCCCTGACCACGGTTCTGAAGTTTTGGAAATCGCAAAAGTGAGCGGTTTGTGGTCGACAAACGCGGTGAAACGCCGCCCTTCCAACCAGAACTGGAAATGGCGACTAGCCAAGTGGAGCGCCAGCAGCTCCCTGTCAAACGCGCTGTATTTTCGCTCAGCCTCACGTAGGGATCTGCTGAAGAATGCGAGTGGTTGCCAAACCCCGGCAACCTGCTGTTCCACTACGGCCCCTATGGCCACATCTGACGCGTCCGTGGTTAGCGCTATGCGGGCTGCCGGGTCTGGGTGGGCCAACAGTGCCGCGTTTGCCAGTGCCCGTTTAACCTCTGTGAATGCGCGCTCCCGCTCCGGGGACCATTCAATCACATGGGAGGGCTTCTGCTTTTTGAGCGCGGTGTACAAGGGCTGCATAAGCTGCGCTGCGTGGGGTATGAAACGGTTATAAAAATTTACCATCCCCAAAAATTCTTGCAACGCTTTTACTGTTCGAGGCTGGGGAAAATCTGCCACTGCGCGTACTTTGGCCGGCAGAGGAACTGCTCCCTCCGAGGAAACGCGGTGCCCTAAAAAATCGATTTGTGCCACGCCAAAATGGCACTTGGCCGGGTTGATTATCAACCCATGCTCTCCTAACCTCTGAAAAACTGTCGTGAGGTGTTTTGCGTGCTCCTCCTCGGAGGTGCTGGCTACCAAAATGTCGTCTAAATAGACAAAAACAAAAGAAAGGTCGCGCAACACTGCATCCATCATCCGTTGGAAGGTTTGTGCGGCGCCTTTAAGGCCAAAAGGCATTCGTAAAAACTCAAAAAGCCCGAACGGGGTTATTACGGCTGTTTTGGGGATGTCCTCTGGTCGGACCAGGACTTGGTGATAACCGCGGACCAGGTCTATTTTAGAAAAAATGCGCGCCTTCGCCAAATGAACTGAAAAGTCCTGGATATGCGGAATCGGGTACCGGTCCTGCGCTGTGGCATTGTTCAACCTGCGGTAATCGCCACAAGGTCTCCATGAGCCGTCAGCTTTAGGTACCATGTGGAGGGGGGAAGCCCAAGCGGACTTCGAGCGGCGAATTATGCCCAACCTTTCCAGGTTGGCGAACTCCTCGCGCGCAATGGAGAGTTTAGTTGCATCCAAGCGCCGAGCCTTCGCAAAAACGGGTGGGCCACTCGTGGTAATAAAGTGCTCCACCCCGTGCTTCGCCACCTTAGCTGAAAAAGTAGTAACTGTGAGTGCTGGGAACTGGTGTAGAAGGCTGTGAAACTTACCACCTGCTGTGGCGACGTTGGTCTGTACTGGCGGCGGGCACACCCGAGCTGCACAAGGGATAGAACAGAAAGAGAGTGCATTTACTAGTCGTTTGTTGGCCAGATCAACTAACAAACCATGTGAACACAGAAAATCAACACCTAACATATTGAAGCTCACTGCCGCCACGATGAAATTCCACTCATAGGCGCGGCCGTGGAAGGACAGAGACAAGGTTCTCTCTCCGTACGTCTTGATGCTGGAGCCGTTGGCCGCTGTCGCTCCATCTCCGCGGGGTCCCGCAACCCGATCAGCATAGATGGCAGTGATGAAGCTCCTCTGGGCTCCGGTGTCCACGATGAATTGCCACCCGGAGCCCGCGTCTGTAAGATAAAGCAGCTTGTTCCGTTCGCCGAGAGTGGAAGCTGCTAACGGCTCCCAGCCTGGTCGTTTCCCTGCTTTTTTGAACTTGCAGGGCGGAATGCATTTGTGCGCCTTCCCAGCGAAACGTCGATGGTAAAAACAGAGGCCGTCATCTCCCCTGCCACGGAATCTCGCCGCTGCCGTCGCCGCTGAGGTGGTCACTGCCGTCTCTGGCTCCACACTGCCCCTGGCCGCCGCGCCGAGGTCTGCCGCTGCCACGGAAGCCTCTTGTTCCTCGCAGGCGTTGAGGAGCCGCTCCGCCTCTTGGGCCAGGTCGCGGAAGTCCTGCTGGGTCAAACATCTCCTGCTGGACAGGGAACCTCTCGTGTGCGCTGGGAGGGTTCTCAGGAAAATACAGTATGTTTGAAAAGGAACGCGTCGTTGTCCGTCCCGATCATTTGCAGCATGTCCTCCATGAGGACAGTCGGCCTGCGTCCACCTCTGTCGTGCAGGTCCAGTAGCTGCCTGGCTCTTGCCTCAGACGACGGCACGAAGCTCCTGATGAGGGTGGCTTTCAGTGCGTCGTATTTGCCGACAGCGGGTGGTTGCTGCACCAGGCTCCGCACACACCGAGCTGTGCAGCTGTCGAGCGTCGCGATGACATTATGGAATTTAATGTCATCCGCTGAAACTCCCCCGAGCAGGAACCGCGACTCCACATGCTGGAACCACGAGTGCGGGTCGCTTTGCCAGAACTCGGGGAGCTTAATCAGTCTTGTGCCCCTGCTGGCATTCCCCGGTGAATCCGGGTCTGAGCGGCTGTCTCCCACCTCTTCCATATCGATCACGAGGCTGTCCTCCAGCCTCGGCGTGCTCAGATTCATGCGTAGGTCACCAATTGTAGGAGTCAAGAATTGAGGAGACTGGATGATTTTTCCAGTAACTGCTTTAATTCTCACTCATCCTACGTTCTCTCTCGATCGGAGTGAAAAGAGACAGGACGCAGTCACACACATACATTTATACATTCATCTCTAACAATACATCACACAAAAGTCTCAATACTCAGCTACATCCTTTCATCTGTAATAGAACACCCAGAGTCCTTCTGTTCTCCTTTCCGACCCCCAAAGGTCAGGCCGGGTAATCTTCTCCCCTCTCCTGAGTCCCCAGGGGGTGCAGACACGTCTTCCTCTTGAGGTGTGAAGTCAATACACATGGCTAGCTCAAAGTCTCTCTTGGCTGAATTCAGCCAGCCACATGTGAGTTACATAGGTTATAACTATGGGCTCCACAGCATCACCAATCTCCAGGTTAAACACAGACAAACCATGTATAAGAACAAGGTCTAATGTGTGTCCGTGTTCATGTGTAGGTCCACCAGGTAAAAAATGTTCCAGATTAAAAGAATAAATGAGGTTTAAAAAGTCATTCACCAGTGGCTTATCTGGACAGCACACATGGATATTAAAATCTCCAACAATAAGGACTCAGTCATACTTTGGCATAATTTCTTCCAGAAAATTGGCACAGTCATTCATAAAATCCTTACTGTATTTGGGGGGTTGGTAAATAACAGCGACCAGCACCGGGTCAGAGCGACCCAACTCAAATAAAGTCATTTCAGAACTGGGGAGAGATGATGATAAAAAAAAAAACACTGCTTACATTTAAAATCATTTTTATAAATAGTTGCCGTTCCACCTCCTTGACCCGACATCCGCTCGGAATTAAAACAAGAACAACCAGCTGGTAAAAGTTCAGAAAAAAATGCCAGTCACCAACACTCAACCAAGTCTCACATATGCAAAGGAAATCCAGCAACGGTGAAGAAATCCCTGAGGAAAAAAGTTTTATTTACCAGTGACCTGGCGTTTACCAGGCCAACCCTGGCAGGAGCTGGGGCCTGTGGTGGAGCGGACCAGGGAGCCCAACACAGCAGCCTCAGGTTCCAGAGGTTCATGCTGCATTGGCAAAGCTGAGGAGAGCAGGGGCAGTGGAGCTGGGGCACCTCATCCAAGCTGGTCACAGGTACCAGGCAGGCATCAAATGGATCCAAGGAGCGCCAGGGCACAAACAAGGGAGAAGATAATCCATACTCTGCTCGGAAAATGGAAGAGGAGCATGCCAGGCAGAGCTTCAGCTTTACCAGCCAGCTGCCACGTTTACCGCGGCTGCCTGCAGGTATAGAGGGGTTGCACTGATGTCACACAGGTCATGTGTCTTTTGTTTACTGCGCCATTTTGGACGGCAATGAACAGTCAAACCACCAACAGCAAGCATGAGTGAGTGTAATCAATGAGATAAATAGCTACACATAAATCAACACCGTGGTCCAGCGATGAGGTGCAGACTTTTCTGTGCTTGGTAGATGACTAAAGAAATCCAGAGGGAGCTGGACGGAGCGACCTGAAAAGAATTCACGGCCACCGGCCGGTGAAGGCAGATGGGAGGCAGAGTGGCGTCGACCCAACCACGGCATCATCATTGTTAAAAACAGTGATAGAGGATGGTTGATATTATGCATCTTTGCCGTTATTTATCCCAGTGGTGGAAAGCTCAATTTGAACAAACACGTTGTCTCCTGTATGCAGACAATGAGCTAGCTAGTTAGCCATCAATGCTAATGCCGTGATCTGCTTGTATTTTGCGCTTGTGTCTGTTGTGTAGGTTGGTCATGGGTTAGACCGGGGTGGCTACAGCCGGTTTCCGGTGGTGACGCCGCCGCCCCTGGTATAAGAGTGCGGGCGGAAGAGGCTCTGCCTCTTTCATCGGGAAGCCACCTGGTCAGCAGGGTGGATGCCGTAAGCCTCTTTATATACATTGACTATTTATGTAATAAAGCTCCGTAAAACTGCAAACAACTGTGTGCTCATTTACCATCAGTTATGGACATAACATTTGGCGACGAGGTAAAAGCGGGAATGGATATCGTTTGTGCTGAACTTCGCCCATTTCTGGAGGCTCCAGGCAAGCCGCCCATGCCATGGCCTCACTGGTTCTTATCTTTTACCAACTACCTTGTGGTCTTGGGCCTTGGTGAGCGTGAGAGGCTCCGTGCGAGGTCAGTGTTAATACATATATTGGGCACCGAGGGGCAGAAAGTGTTGGACAGCCTGGGTGGGGCCGACAGTTTTGACGGCATGGTGGAATTAATGGCATGCCATTTTCATGCTGGTGATAGCGTCACAGTCCAACGCATCCATTTTCGACAGCGCCGCCAGCATCTGGGGGAGCCAGTATCAACATTCGTGGCCAGGCTCCGCAGGCTGGGGAGGGGATGTGAGTTTGGACACCTAGAGGAAGAAATGATTCGGGACCAGTTAGTGGAACACCTTCACAGTGAAGCGCTCCGGTCCAGGTTGTTGAAGTTCCCAGGAGAGTTGACGTTGACCATGGCTGTTGAGCTCACCCAGCGTTTTGAGGCAGCAGAGATCATCATGAGGGGCCTGCCTAATGAGGCTCTTCGGAGCGAAGATGATGCTCGTGCGAAGGCACCGAGTTGGGACCCTAACGACAGTGACACCGGAGGTGACTTATATGCCACAGTAGCGAAGATACGGTCTGACCCTGGCACGCCCCGTTGTTATGGGCGTGGGTCCCCTGTTTATCGCTATAAAGCCAGTGTGTGCCCAGCGGCAGGAAAGCAGTGTGGCAAGTGTGGTCTGCATGACCACTTCACCAGGATGTGCGACAACTTTGTATGCAGGAGCCGTAGGAGCTACCCAGTTGCTGCGAAGAAATCTCCCACCATCGTGCATACGGTCTCCCCAACGACCACGGGGAGGATCGGTTGTGATGTCATGCTTGACGGTGTCGTGGTTCCGCTGTTGATTGACACTGGTGCTGTCATCTCAGTGTTGAACATGATGACCATGAACAGTCTGTTTTCTCATTGTGCCATTTATCCACCAGAGAGAGACTATTACAGCTATAGACTGGATAGAACCGGCCAACTTTGCCGACGGATGGCGTGGAGATGAGGGAATCAGACTGGTTGGACATGTGTCTGGAAGGAGAGCACATTCGGCGCTACACAAGGATGCCATGGGTAGGACCCGATGCTGGTCTGTCTAATGTCCAAACTGGGGGTGCGGACTGGCACGACAGGACCTCACAGGCAGCCTGTAAGGACAAGGCACCCACGCTGGATCCAGGAAGAGTAGGACGAGTGAGCAGTTTGTTTCATCGCTCAGGAGATCGGTCAACCATGGATAACACGGACTAGGCCCAAGAGTCGACCGGACCGTTGGTGGAGACCAGTCAGACCCATTGTCATCGGTGGAAGAAGTCACAGGCCTCCCTGCAGGTCGGCGATCTGGTGCGACTGAGGGTTGAGGCCCGGATGAGAGGAGAAAAAGGTTCGTGAGAGCAGCGCAACGGGAGGAGGTGGCTTCAAGTGGAGGCCGTACAGAGCAACGGGTTTCTGCGCTTGTCTGACCAGACCTGTACGCACCCGAATGAGCTGCACAAAGTGGAGGAGACAGGACGACGCGGGGGAAGCCTGGGGGTCAAGAGACGGAGGCGTCTGGGAAAAGACCCACCAGAGGACTGAGAGAATTATTTTGTTTTATTTGTCTGTGTCTTTTCTGCTCAGTCCGGTTATTTTCTTTTCTCAGTTTGTGTTTGTCTGTTACTGGTTGGTACCCTGCTGAAATTCAAAAAAATGTGAGAGTATGAAAATTATGGGAATTTGGGAAATATGAGCTCTTGGTATGGTAAATTGTTTGATTGTGATTATGGTTCTTATTTGTGTGATTTTGACCAGTGGGGCTCATCCGTGTAAGTTCATCTGTGTAAATTTATTTGAGTGAATTATGTGCTATTTTTGTGATTAGAAATTTTATTAGGTTATTGTTTATGTGCCCAATTTGGGGTGGTGAGGGGTACATTTGACCCTGTTAATTGGTTTACATACCCAGCGGTTTTATAGTGCCCACTGTGTGAGGGTGTGTTGGGGGGGGAGGCCGCCAGTAGCTAGTCTTTGTCTTATGTTTATGTGGTATGTGTGGAGCTGTTCTGGGATTATTTTGATTTGTTTTATCTTATTAGTTACACGGCTTAGTTCTGTGTTCAGCGGCAGAATAATCCGCCCAGCCGTGTGGGGGTGCCAGTAGTCTACTCGGCCCCCCAGTTAGTTGTGTGCATGGATAGGTCGTTTATATGTCTTTGTATTTACTGTGTTTTAGTGTGTGAGTCAGGAAGCAAATTTGGGGGGGGGGGATCTATCTGTGTGCTTGGCATTTTTTGAAGGGAGGGGGATGTTGTGTATGTAAACTGGCTGTATGAGTAAGATGGCAGCCGGGTTGGTCATGGGTTAGACCGGGGTGGCTACTGCCGGTTTCTGGTGGTGACGCCACCCCCGGTATAAGAGTGTGGGCAGAAGAGGCTCTGCCTCTTTAATCGGGGAGCCACCTGGTCAGCAGGGCAGATGCCGTAAGCCTCTTTATATACATTGACTATTTATGTAATAAAGCTCTGTAAAACTGCAAACAACCGTGTGCTCATTTACCATCAGTTATGGACATAACAGTGTCGACAACATCTGATGAAATAAGATAGTGTTAATCCTGGTTAAAAAGTAGTTTTTTACATGTTGCACTTTCGTGCTGTGCATGTACTTAAGTTGTGTGTGTATTTTCATTCTAGAGTCCCACCACAGGCTGAAGATCAGCTGAACTGGGACCAGCAGCACATCTAGTTGCTTCTCAGTGAGGCAAGAGAGCATGAAATGGGAACAGGTCAAGTGGACCCCTGACCAAGCAAGCACCCCAAGTGGACCCCGGGGTCCAATCTGTACATGTACAAGTTTGGAGGAAACCAGGCACCGCTCATCACCAGGACAATACCATCCCTACAGTGAAGCATGGTGGTGGCAGTATCATGCTGTGGGGATGTTTTTCAGTGGCAGGAGCTGTAAGACTAGTCAGAATAGAGGGAATGATGAATGCAGCAATGTACAGAGACATCCTAGATGAAAACCTGCTCCAGAGCACTCTTGACCTCAGACTGGGGTGACGGTTCATCTTTCAGCAGGACAATGACCCTAAGCACACAGCCAAGCTATCAAAGGAGTGGCTTCAGGACAACTCTGTGAATGTCCTTGAGTGGCCCAGCCAGAGTCCAGACTTGAATCTAATTGAACATCTCTGGAGAGATCTGAAAATGGCTGTGCACCAACGCTTCCCATCCAGCCTGATGGAGCTTGAGAGGTGCTGGAAAGAGGAATGGGCGAAACTGCCCAAAGATAGGTGTGCCAAGCTTGTGGCATCATATTCAAAAAGACTTGAGGCTATAATTGCAGCCAAAGTTGCATCAAAGTACTGAGCAAAGGTTGTGAATACTTATATGTGATCTCTTAGTTTTTTTATTTTTAATAAATTTGCAAAAATCCCCCAAAAAACCCAAAACTTTTTTCATGTTGTCCTTATGGGGTGTTGTGTGTAGAACTATAAGGGGGAAAAAAATTAATTTATTCCATTGTGGAATGAGGCTGTAACACAACAAAATGTGGGAAAAGTGAAGCGCTGTGAATACTTTCCGGATGCACTGTAACCCTACCGGTTTTAGTCACCAAACCGAGGACCTTGGGGATCCATTCCTCCATGAACTGCACGGATAAGGCACCCTCTGAAGACTCTGGCAATCTTATTATTCTTAAGTTTTTATGTCTGCTTCAGTCCTCCTGGTCATCCAAGCACTCCTACAGCAAGACTACGTTTTTTTCCAGATGAGACATTTGACTCTCCGTCTCTGTGTTTGTGTCCTTGGTGGTTGAAATGTGAAGTTCAGCCTGCCTCATTTACACGTTTGGTCACATCTTGTAACTCTTTCGATATGTCACCCATCTTTTGAAGAAATGAGACAAATTTAGCATTCAGTAAAACTGTTACGCTCTCAGTCACCATGGTCATAGCTTTGGCCAGTTCTGGATTCAGGCACTCCGTCTCTGTAGTCTCCAAGGCGCCATGTCGTTCTCCTTCCACACTTGTAGCAGCGTTTTTCTTCTCCTTTTAGGAGCCATCTTTCGAGGGGTTTCACCCCAAAACTGTTCCAAGAACATTACATGTGCTTAAAGCTATATTATAGTCCAATGGTGGGTCAGGCCAGCACCAGTGCATGGCAGCTCTGCCGCCATCAGTGTGTGAATGGGTGGATAGCAGGATCTGTAAAGCGCTTTGGTCATCTAGAGATGAGAAAAGCACTATATAAGTGAACGCCATTTACCATTTAATGATGGGCTGAATTGAATATAGAAAAACAGGATATTTGCAAAGAAAATGTGGGAGCTCATGCCAAACGCCGTTACTCAGCCTGCATCACCGGAAGTCCATTTTTTATACAGCACACATCAATTATTCTTAAACATCTATGCTGTATTTTGTTAATATTTGTTAATAATATACAGCACAAATCAATTATTCTTAAACATCTACTACATGTAAAATATGACATAGAAAAACAAGTTATAAAATTATGTTAGACTGTCCAGTGGCAGGGACCAGGGGTGGCTGCTGGGGGGCCCCAAGTGGTGGCCCCTTGGGGGCGCCCCTGAACTTCTGAGGCATAAAGTTGATCAGTCACATATGGGAAAGAGTTGTTGAAGCCAGGTTAAGAGAAGAGTGTCACCTCTCCTGCAAGCAGCAGTACAGTTTCATGCCAGGAAAGAGTACTACAGATCAGGGCTTGACATTAACTTTTTGCTCACCAGCCACTGTGGCTAGTCATTTTTCCAGAGTTACTAACCACAATTTTGTGGTTGGAAAAATTATGTTTCATATGATCAAATTTGACTATTGCAGTCTAAAATTTACTTGAACTAAATTTAAAACTTTTTTAAATGTAAATGACCCTTAAACATACAGTACATAAGGAGACTTCCGGGAAGATGGCGGAGAGACATAACACTTAAACAAAGAGCTCTCCCTAGCCGGATTAAAAATCATCGGTAAATGGCCAACTCGACATAAACGAATCAATAAACTAAGGGATGAAAACACGAAGGAACCGGGCACAAGGACAAAAACAGGGTAAAATTGAAGAATTCCTCTCCAACAACGCAGGAAAAACCGCTGTACGCAAAGCCCAAAAAAACGAGGTGTCTACAGCAGAGAAAATGGAAGACACCAGACTCGACAACATGAACGCTGGCATCGCCAGTTTGGGTGAAGAGTTAAGAGAATTCAAGCGACAGCTACAACAGGATTTAGCGGCTCTTAAGGAGGAACTGAAAAAAGAAATTAAGGAGGAAATCATGGACCTCCGAAGAGAAATGGAGCGTAAATTAACGGAAAACATGGAGGAGCTGCGCTCCCAGCGGGCGTGTATGACAGAAGCGCAGACCCGAATTTCGGAACTAGAAGATTGGAAAAGCGAGGCAAACGAACAACTACAGACCCTGACGACGCAAACGCAGAGGATGCAGGAGAAAATAAACGACTTGGAGAGCAGATCCCGACGAAGCAATATGCGCATCTTTGGAATTCCGGAGGGCATTGAAGGCAACTCGATGACAAAATTCATGGATCAGTTCTTAAAAAAAGAACTGGAAATACCCGGAGAAACGGATCTGCAGATTCAACGGGCGCACAGAGCACCGGCACAGAACCCGAAAACAAACTCTCCACCCAGGTCAGTTGTGGTAAACTTTGTGAAATATGACATAAAGGAAAGAATCCTGACGCAAGCATGGAAAAAAAAGATACGAATCGGCGACAAACAGGTATTTTTTGATCATGACTACCCGACAGAAATCGTGCAGCAGCGGAAGAAATATGCCAATATTAAAAAAACGCTGAAAGAGAAAAAAATTAGATTCCAAATGCCGCTAACGAAAATGAGGATTCATTGGGAGGAAGGCACAAGAACCTACAACACGGCCGAAGAGGCAGCGCGGGATATGATGGAGCGGGGCCTTGAGGTGAGCGTGCCGAAGGAGACGGCTGGAGCAGCGGCGGCCCTGAACGCACCACGACAGACGGAGTGGAGACGAGTGAACGGCGGAAGAAGGGGGAGAGACGTAGAGCAGCGGGCCCAGGACAAACTACAAGGCTTTCAACTGAAAGCCTAGATCATAACAAAGATTAAGAAAGGCACAGAAGAAATGAAGGCCAAGAAGACAAGGTAAAAGAGAAACAGACGGCTAGGAGAGGTTTAAGTGATATTTGTTGGACATTTCTAGACTTATGACTATTACTTTGATAGTAATTAGAAGTCTAGGGAGGGCCCTTCACTCTGTGAAGACAATCCCCCCACCCACCAACAGGGACCAGTGGGCAGAAGAAAGGCCCAAAGTACGGAGGTCGAGATTTTTTAATGTGTTTTTATATAAATATGTGTTATTTTTGTTGTTAAAGGGGCTAGGAGCACAAGTTAAAAAAAATGGAAAAACATGAATATGGGTAAAAATCTTAAGATAATGACATTAAACGTGAATGGTCTGAACTCACCTGTTAAAAGGGAAAGAATAATAAGAAAATTCAAGAAGGAAAAAGCTGAAATTATATTTATGCAAGAGACACATTTGAGCAAGACAGAACATGTGAAACTAAAGAGATTTGGCTATAAGAACTCCTACTACAGTTCATTTAAGGGAGGAGCAAAAAGGGGGGTTATGATACTAATCTCAAACAAAATACAATTTGAAAGTGAACAGGAAATCCAGGATAAAGAAGGCAGGTATGTAATAATAAAGGGAAGAATAGATGGTATGCAGATCACATTAGTGAACATCTATGCCCCACCAGAAAGTGACAAGGGTTTTTTTCAACATCTGTTTGATCTCATAGCAACACACAGTGAAGGAGTCCTAATTTGTGGAGGAGACTTAAATGCTGTCATGGATCATGAAGTTGACACAACAAGTGTTAAGAAGACAAAAAAACATGTAACAAAGTTCATAAGAACCTCACTGGCAGAAATGGGTATGGTAGACATATGGAGGGACCTACACCCACTCGAAAAAGACTATACACATTATTCAGCAGTCCATAAAGTACACTCTAGAATAGATTACTTCCTTATGAATGAAGGTGACAGACACAGGGTGAGAAATTGTTGGATTGGAGGGGCAGAAATATCAGATCATAATCCTATATACATGGAAATATATTTGAACAATAGAAAACGACAAACAACATGGAAACTTAACGTAGGACTGTTAAATGATGAGAAAATGAAAGAAAGAATAAAAATAAACATAAACGAATATATCCAAGAGAATGACAATGAAGAAGTGGACCCAACAATACTATGGGATGCACTAAAAGCCGTGTTAAGGGGTAAATTAATTGTTGAAACAGGAAAAGCAAATAAGACTAAACTGGAAGCGTATGAACAAAGATGTGAGAGACTGAGGGAACTAGAACGTAAACATCAAAGCACAAATGACCCAAAAATATATCAAGAAATTAAAGAAGAAAAAACAAAGATAAAAGAAACACAAATGGATGAAATTGAAAGGAAAAATAGATATCTAAAGCAAAAATATTATGAAACGGGGCCAAAAGCCACAAAACTGCTGGCAAAACGGTTAAGAAAACAACAAACAATGAATAATGTATACAAGATTAAAGACCCCACCACAAATAAAACCACAGTTAACCCAGAAAACATCGAAGAAATTTTCCATAATTTCTACCAAGAACTATACTCGCAACCTGAAGAAACAAATACTAAAGATATCAAAAAATTTCTAGACACATTGGACTTGCCATCAATAGGAAATCAACAAAATGAAAAACTAACAGCAGAAATAACAACACAAGAGATCAGAGATGTGATTAAGTCACTTAAAAACGGTAAATCACCAGGTAGTGATGGATACCCCTCTGAGTTTTATAAACTGTTTATAGAAGAACTCACGCCACAACTCCTAAAGTCATTTAATTGGACGCTGAACAACAACAAAATACCTCCATCATGGAACAAAGCAATCATTTCAGTTATTTTAAAACCAGGGAAAGATAAAGAACAATGCGGAAACTATAGACCAATCTCTTTATTAAATGTAGATTATAAAATATACACAACAATTATATGTAAACGAATAAAGACATTCTTGACGGAATTGATAGAAGATGATCAAACTGGATTCATAGAGGGACGCCAAACACATGACAATATCAGGAGAACAATACATATAATTAACCAAATACATAAAGAAAAGAAAAGCGCAGTAATAATGAGTTTAGACGCAGAAAAAGCATTTGACAGGGTTAACTGGAAATTCCTATATAGTGTACTGGAGCGCTTTGGATTTAACGAAAAATCAGTACAATGCATAAGGACGCTATATCAGGAACCTGTGGCAAGAATCAAGATAAACGGTAGCTTAACAGACAAAGTAAATATACAAAGATCAACTAGGCAGGGATGCTGCTTATCGCCCACCTTGTTTGCTCTGTTCATAGAACCATTGGCTCAAGCTATACGACAAAATAAGAAATTAAAAGGTGTAACAATAAAGGGGGCGGAACACAAGATTGGGCTATTTGCAGACGATATTATAGTTTACCTTGAACAACCAGATAAATCAATAATGGAAATGATGAACTTGATAGAAAATTTTGGAAAATTATCAGGATACAAGATAAACATAACAAAAACACAAATACTGACATTCCACTATAACCCTCTAAACCAGATAACTGATAAGATCAAACTAAACTGGAACCAAAAAGAAATAAAATACCTTGGAGTGAACATACCTAAAGACCTAAGCAAAATATATAAAGCAAACTATGATAGGTTGGAACAAGAAATAAAAAAAGATATTGATAGATGGTCAATCTTAAATATGGATCTGAATTCAAAAATTGAGACAGTCAAAATCAGCATACAACCTAGATTACTTTACCTCTTCCAGGCTATACCAACAGAGATTCCAGATGCCCAATTCTCAAAGTGGGACAGGATGATATCGAGATTTGTTTGGGGAGGTAAAAAACCAAGAGTGAAATATAAAACCCTCCAATTACCAAAAGAGAAAGGAGGCATGGGCCTACCGAGTCTAAAGGAATATTACTACTCAGCACAAATAAGATATATCATATGTTGGTGCGACGAGGGATATGAGGCAAAATGGAAAGAAATGGAAAAGGAAATTGAGGGACTCCCAGTACAAAGCATAATAGGGGATAAAGATGCATATAAGCAAATCAAACAAATAGACCCAATCACTAAATTTACTTTAGAACTGTGGTATAAAATAGTACAAAAATATAATATAAGGGAAGACATAAAACTATTGAAATGGGTAGCATTTGACAGTCAGTTTGAACCGGCAAAACAAGATAGGGGATACAAAAATCTGGTGAACAAGGGAATCACAGCATGGGGCAATATCGGAAAAAAAGATCTCGGGAGCTTTGTAAATATCAGGAGAAAATTTAAATTAGAAAGATCGGAATTTTTCAGATATCTGCAGATGAGAGATTACTATATGAAGAAGATTAGGCATAACCTCCAAACAGATGTGAACGAGATTATACAACTTATTTTAAGCTCATATGCAGGAAATAAAATAAGAATTATTTCAAAACTATATCAGAAACTTATGACAAACAATCATACAAGTAACTATATAAAGGAGAAATGGGAGAAAGAGCTCAATTTAAACATAACAGAAGAAAGCTGGCAGGAAATATGGAAAACACAACACACATCAACAAATTCAAGGGCATGGAGGGAATTTGGATGGAAAAACCTGATTCGCTTTTTCATTACACCACAGATTCAAGGAAAATATACAAATACCCAATCTTTATGCTGGAGGGGATGTGGGGCTCAAAATGCAGACCACTCACATATGTTTTGGAAATGCTACAAAATATCATCATTTTGGAAATCTATGCATGTGACAATACAGAGGATATTAGGATATAATATACCAATGAACTGTAACCTGATGTACTTATGTGATCTTAAAAAAGACAATGTTATACAGGCTGAGGACAGATATCTAGTTAAAATCTTGTTGATTGCATGTAAAAAAACTATCACAAAAAAATGGCGATCAGAAGTTCTTTCTGACCAAGAACAATGGACTGACATTGTTGAGGACATACGTATGATGGAAAAACTAACATATCGACGAAGAATGCAAGAAGGAATATGGGAGAAAAAATGGCGGAAATGGACACACTACAAAGTGCAACAACGAGGCAGAAATTGAAAGAATAACCAAAGACACTGAAAAAACCAGAAGAATTAAGAGATGGAAACTAAAAACTTGATGCTCCAACATTTGCCCCCCCCCCCTTTTATTTTTTTTTTATTTTTTTTTTATTTATTTTTTTTTATTTTTTTTTTTATTTTTCCCTACCCTAACCCCTTTGTTTTTTAAATGTAGAATGTGATCTGAATGCATTATATATGATGAAAAATGAATAAAAATCTAAGTTACAAAAAAAAAACATACAGTACATAAAAACAGCAAGAGAAACACCTTATTTATGAACAGCAGTAAATACTGTAAAACAATAGAGAAAAATATTTGTAATGTGAGAGTGAAGTACAGGTAGATTTTGGGTGTGTCCCATTTCTCATTTGTACCCCTTTGCCTACCCCTGTGAATTGGGACACCCCTTCATGGCTGCACTACGTCATTAGTAGTTGTTGATGGATTTAACCTAACCTGTTTTCACCACAAAACAAAAGAGGAAGAAAACTGATTAGAAAAAAGTGTCATTTTAAGGAGAAAAATGTCTCAAATTTATATGAACTATTCTAATCAGTAGAAAAGGTCAGAAATTTAAAGAAAGCTGTATATTCAGAGAAAAATTTGGACCCCTGGTGGCTGGTTTTGTCCTGTGGGCCATATGTTTAAGTTTAATGTTTATTAGAAACGGACAATGCATACTAATGAACATTAATACAAATATGATGTAAATATGAAATATGAATAATAGTATGCCAGATTTAGCAATACTGCTAATTTGTATCTGTATTCCCCTGACACCCCTGGACCAGCCTATTAAAAATACATATTTAGAGGGTCAACGGCAACTTCTTGCTCTAAAAATAATCATGTTTAACCATAGAGGTAGGAGCTGATGTGTGTGTGTGTGAGGGGGGGGACAGGGATTAGCTACTCACTGGTGGGACAACAGGGATCAGGAACAGTTCTCCTGGTAATATGATCGCTGAGAGCGAGGACAGGTGTGCTCTGCTGGCTGCTGTCTGTTCGTCACCGTTTCTCCAGACTGGCTGCAAAATGAGCTTGCTGTAGAGGGAGTATGACTCCACTCTGCACTCAGTACAGAAGCCACCACGGGATTTCTTCCCACCAGCCTGAACGGGGTGGGACAGGAGATGACCCATGGAGTAGACCTTCCATGACTTCTCTGGACTCTGTCCACAGTGACAGTGGACCAATGATCACACACACGCAGATAGTTCTTATGGGAGTTGTAGTTTCATAGTCTCACATTGCAATAAGTTTATTATTTTACATGCTGTTTGAGAAAACTACAACCTGCCAATGTGGCTAGTGGGAATAGCTGTCTTACTGGCCACTGCTGAAATCCACCAGCCATTGGCCGGTGTCAAGCAGTGCTACAGATGCAATGTTTGCTCTAAGAATGTTGATGGAGAAATATAGAGGTCAGAAGGAGTTGCACTGTGTCTTTGCGGATCTAGAGAAAGTATATTATAGGGTGCCAAGAGAGGAAGTGTGTATTTGTATTTGCATACTTTATTAATCCCAGAGAGAAGTTCAAGGGCATCCACCTGAATGGCACTGTATGAGAAAGTCAGGAGTGGCAGAGAAGTATGTGAGAGTGGTGCAGGACATGCATGAGGATAACGAGACGGCGGTAAGGTGTCCTGTAGGAGTGACAGATGGATTCAAGGTTAAGGTGGGATTACATCAGGGATCAGCTCTGAACCCCTTTATGTTTGCCATGGTGATGGACAGGCTGAGAGATGAGGTCAGGCAGGAGTCTCTGTGGACCATGTTTGCAGATGACATTGTGATCTGTAATGAAAGTAGGGAGCAGGTGGAAGAGAACCTGGAGAGGTGGAGGTATGCTCTGGAGAGAAGAGGAATGAAAGTCAGTAGAAGCAAGACAGAATACATGAGTGTGAATGAGAGGGAGGCAGATGTAACAGTGAAGATGCAAGGAGCACAGGTTGTGAAGGTAGATGACTTTAAATACCTGGGATCATCCATCCAATGCAATGGAAAATGCACAAGAGAGATGAAGAACAGAGTGCAGACAGGGTGGAGGGGGTGTATCAGGGATGATTTGTGACAGAAGAATAGCAGCTGGAGTGTAAGGGAAGATTCACAAGACAGTAGTGAGACCTACTATGACGTATGGTGTCAAGACGGTGGCACTGACAAAAAGACAGGAGGCAGAGCTGGAGGTGGCAGAGTTGAAGCTGAAGTGACCAGGAGGGACAGGATTAGAAATGAGTATGTAATTCCTCCAGGTACCGACAGACACAAGTGATTTCCTCTACTGATGAATTTATTCAGTCCATCTTGGTACAGACATAAACACACCGTGAAAACGAGAGAGGAATTAGCCTTGGGTTTCTTCTTACTTCCTTTAATCTTCTTTATCTTCTTAAACCTTTAGCTTAGAGTCCACGCTTTTAATCATGCTTCCTTCTTCTCGCTAGAGATCACTTCTTCTGATGCAATGAACCTCAACTCTGTATACAAAAGCCTACTCTTGCACCACAGCGCCCTCCAGTGGTGCTCAACCATAACAACAACAAAATACACAAAAAATAGAAATGAAAATGTGGCAGTTACACTCCCACCAAATCCCACAACTCTTACTGTGGGATTTCTATGACTTGAACTAAAACTGGCACATAGTGTGAACATGAAAAATAACTGTAAATCTTAGTCTGCTTCCAGCAAAACAATAACCTTGTGTATAGGTTGTTCTAGTGAAACTGTTTTAGTCGTAAGTTTACCATGTATGTCATATGTCTTTTCACTAACCAAAAGTCGAACCTTTCTCACTTTGTTATCTGTTCCAGGATAGACATCTGTGACTTTGGCTAACTTCCATTCATTGCGTGGTGCAAGATCTTCTTGTAGAAGCACTGCATCATTTATCTTCAGATATCTTCTGTGTGCATTCCATTTCTGCCTTGGCTGTAAATTGAGCAAATATTCTTTCTCCAAAGGATCCAAAACTCGTTGGCCAAATATTGTACTCTTCTCCATCTCTTTTGTAGATATAGGTCTTCTTTCATGAACTCTCCTGGTGGAGGTTGAACAATGATTGACTTCATAGTTAGGACGTGGTTAGGTGTTAACGGTTCAGGGCCTGTTGGATTGTTCAAATGTTCTACTGAGAGTGGCCTGCTGTTGATAATCGCCATAACTTCGTACAACAAGGTTCTCAAAGATGTACTGTCGAGTCTCTTTGCTGATTGGTCAAGGATAGCTGAAAGAACAATACGGATGGTTCTTTTCTGCCTTTCCCACACTCCACCCATGTGGCTTGTTGATGGGGGATTCATGAGAAATTCACATCCATGTACTTTCACTTTCTCTTGATCCATATCTTTCATGAGATTTGCGAACTTTTTCTGGGCACTAATGAAATTGGTTCCTTTGTCACATCTTAGTTGACGAACATTCCCTCTGATTGCAATAAACACTCGCAAAGCATTGAGGAATGTGTCTGTACTTAGGTCGTCTACTACTTCGATATGTATGGCTCGTGAACATAGACAGGTTAATATGAATTCATATCTCTTGAGCTCCTTTCGTCCATCTTTGACATAAATCGGTCCAAAACCATCCATTCCGACATAAGTGAAGGGTGGAATAGGTTCTGTCCAGTCTACTGGTAAATCTCCCATACTTTGGTTCTCTGTTTTCCTTCTGTACTTGCGACACTTGACACATTTGAAGATGTATGATGAAACTGCATGGCTGCTTCCAAAGATCCACCAACCGTTAGCATGCAGTTCATTCATTGTCATTCCACGACCTTGGTGCTGAACTAGCTGCTCTGCCATTGGCTATCGCCTAGCATCTTCCTGGCATCCCATTGGCCACGAAGTGTTCGGACAGTTTTACATGTGTGTATTAACTTTTATTCACTATGGACCCCAAGAAAGTGATGGAGAAAAGTGGAAAAGAAGAAAAGAAGAAGAAGAGAGTTTTTTTGTCCATACAAACAAAGAAGAGATAATAGAAAAGTATGAAAAAGGGATGCGTTTGGTTGATCTCGCCAAAGAATATGGCCGTAATACATCTACGATCGGCACGGTATTAAAACAAAAGGAAGCCCTAAAAGCTATGACTCCTTCCAAAGAGATTTTGAGGGGTTCGAGGTGGAGGGTGAAGTTGAGCCTGAAGTTGACGAAATTATTTCGCTGGGAAAGGGCATGGGTCTTGAGGTAAATGACGAGGACATCAACGAGTTGATTCAGGAGCACAACGAGGAGCTTTCGACGAAGGAGTTGGAGGCGATGCAACACACGGCAGTGCAGGAGGAGTTCAGAGAGGACGAGGAGGAGGAGGAGGCAGCCATTATTCCATCAGCCCAAATAAAAGACATTTTAGGAAAATTCCATGAAGTTTCAGAATTTGTTGAAAAGAATCACCCAGAAAAAGTGTTCACTAGTCGGGCTATCGCTCACTATGATGATGTTTGCCTTGCACATTTTCGAAGGATTGTTAAAAGCCGACAAAAGCAAACGTCCTTGGATCGGTTCTTTACAAAACGTCAGGAAAAAACCACTGCTGAGAGAGAACATGAACCAAAGAAGGCAAAAGGTGACGACGAGAGCAGTTAAAAGGTAAATGAACATAATTTTTATTCTTTACTTTATTCTTTGTTTTTTACATTATGTACAACTCTCATTTTATGTTTATTGTGCAGTAATCTAATTGTAACATGTATTTGTTACATGTTTTGATGCATTTTTATGATTTATAAAAAATTTATGTCCGAATTTTGGGGGGCTTGGAACGGATTAGGGCATTTACATGGAAAACGCGTCTCTACTTACGGAATTTTCAGGTTACAAAACTACTTCCAGAACCAATTAATTTCGTAAGTAGAGGTACCACTGTATTGTGAAATTATTTTAGAGCTCCCTTTCCCACACAGTACCGCATTGCTTTGCTGGGGGAGCCTGTGTGGGATCGAGGTACAGACAAAGAGTGATGTGTATTGTTTTATTTCTCCAACAGGAGCAAATAAATTGTGGGAAACATCAGTCTGGTGTCATCGTGATCCATATGCTGCCCACACGTATACACTAGTGTCCCAGATCACAGCCGTTTAAGGGTGCCCAAAGAGGGGACCCGTTACACTGGTGACGTGACCCTTGGATCTTCAGATCAGCTCGACGCCGGTCACCGTGGATGCTGCATTACCAACTTAGGTCTACGCTGGGACGTATATGTGGTCAGACATATAAAGGACTGTTGAAACGCATTTTAACTGATTACCCACAGTACATTTATGGTATTTGAAGTCGTAGTAATAATTGTGATCCTGTACTGTAATTTATGTCACTTTACTTTGGAGTTATTCACAACGCAAGTACATTTCACTGTGTGAAGTAGTACTATCAGCCAAAATAGACATGGATAATTACACAACACCTGTTTTGCCAAAAGGAAGAGGTGTTTGGCCCGGTGATATTGCTAATAGTGGAGATATGGGACATTCCAAATTCATGAACAGTGGTGGGGATACAGGGTTAGGTCAGAGCCCAGGTTGTATTCCTGTTAGTGAGTTCATGGGTAAAGGTCCTCATGTTTCCACACCCTGCAGTAATGTTGATGCCATTGAACAACTTACAGATATGGTAGGGCGGCTTGGTGCTCAAATTGGTGAGTCTATAGTTGCTAAGTTAATGTCTGCTGGTGTTGTGAATATGACCAATGACAACCAGACTTCTCCTACTGATCGAACTGCACATTGTGATGTTACCAAATACGACCCTCCACACGTGACTGTCTATGTTAAGTCAAACAGAGAACTACCCACATTTAGAGGTGACAGTACTGACAAATATTCAGTTCAGGACTGGATTGACTTGTCTAAGACTGACCTTAAGAAGAGAGAGATTCCTGTGTGTGAGCAAGCAGGAGAAATAATGAGTCATTTACTGGGCAAAGCCAGAGATGTTGTGAAAGTTGCCCTGCGTAGTGACCTGGAGCTAGATGCTAAAAAGAAACCTGAGATAATCTATGATGTTCTTCTCCATTACTTCTGTGATGCCTCCTCATGTCTTCCGCTCGCAGATTTTTATGCAACCCTGCCCAGGCACAGAGAAAACCCAGTGGACTACTGGATAAGGCTGAACAAAGCAGCAGACCTGGCTCTCGAGGGCCTGCGTAGACAAGGCAAGCAGACTGAGGACATGAGCAAAGATGTTACTATCATGTTCGTCAAAAATTGTCCTGATCCTGATCTGTCTTGCACCTTGAAGTGGAAACCACCTCATGAATGGACCTCACGTGATGTTCAGTTGAGAACTGACCTGGCAATGGAGTAGGTGTGTGCGTTGCTGGCTCCTGCTATATTTTTTTCTTTACTTTTTAAACCCTATTTTGCTGTAAGCTGTTAATGTTTTGGACATTTAATACGTGCAGAATCTGTTTTGAAATATGTCCAAAACAAGAAAGCAGACTGAAAAGGAGGCAGCAGGGAACAATATTAACACCAGCTTAGCTGAGGATGCTAGTATCAGCCTTAACCCTGCACTTGTTGCCTTGCTTGAGCAACACAGAATGTCCATAGCTGCTGACTTCAAAGCTTCATTTGAACTTATTAATGGTAAGCTGGACAAAATTCAAGCAGATGTGGCGAACCAGGAGCAACGCATTGGCGACCTTGAAAACAACGCGGAGGACGTCAGCCAGCGCCTAGCGGCGCTTGAAGTTACATGCGAGTCAATACAGGAGGAGAACAAACTTTTGAAAAACAAACTTTCTGACCTGGAGGGAAGAAGCAGGAGGCTGAATATTCATCTGGTGGGTCTGCCGGAGCCCTTTGATGTGGGTCCACGGCCATCTGAATTTTTTTCTCGGCTGTTGGTGGACGTCTTTGGCACACAAACTTTGCCATCTCCCCCAGAGCTGGATAGAGCCCACCGCAGCCTCATGTCCAAGCCGAGTCCGAATGGGAAGCCGCGCGCTGTCATTATTTGTTTCCACCGGTTTCGGACCAAAGACTTGGTGATGAGAGAAGCGCGGAGACGCCGTGGGACTTTGGAATATCGTGGGCATAAACTTCAGTTCTACGAGGATTATAACGCTGACGTTCAGAAGCAACAAGCCGAATATAAGGAGGTTATGTCCGAGTTGTACAAGAGAGGTTTTCGTCCTTCTCTTCTTTTCCCCGCCAGGCTCCGGATAACTCTTCCAGACGGCAAAAACCAGTGGCTGGCGTCCGTCTCGGAGGCCACCTGCTTCATGCAAACTATGGAGAGAAACCAGCAATTTTCGCCTTGAACTGGACATTTCTGGGTTGACCAGCTGCCGCGCTGGGCTGCTTGTTACTTCATTGAAGCTGCACTGACTGGACATTGATGCATTTTCAGATGTTTAAAAACAAGGTAAAATTGGCTCCCTATACGTTGTTGTTTACTTAATTCTTTTTTTTAATTTTATCTTATTTTTTTTTTTTTTTTTTAGGGTAAAACGTTCATATTATGCAGGATTGAAGCCAGTTGTATGGGAGCATTCTGTTAGGATGAAAATAGAGCTGGAGATGGAGCGGTTGCTGTTTTTTTGCAACCGGCTGGAGTGTTGTTATAGGTTTGGTTGTTGGATTTTTTTATTTTTTTATTTTTTTTTATTTTTATTTTTTTATTTATTTTTTTTTGTTTTGTTTTTTTGTTATGGTTTTATTTACACCCCCCTTACCCCTTCCTTTTTTTTTTTTTTTTTTACCCGTACCTCACTTTATTCTTCTTTGGGCTACACAACATAATATATAAATTTTACTCTTTGAATGAATAGTAATCTTACTTTGGTAAGCTGGAATGTGAAGGGGTTGAACCATCCAATTAAACGAAAGAGAGTCATGTCACGTCTAAAGCAGTTTAAGCCTGGGGTATTGTTTTTGCAGGAAACCCATTTGCAGGATTCCGACCACTTGCGTTTGTCAAAATGTTGGTCAGGACAATTTTTTCATTCAAATTTTAAAGCTAAGGCCAGGGGCGCTGCTATTCTTATTGATCGAAATATCCCATTTATTCCCTCTAATGTTGTATCAGATAAAAATGGACGATTTGTAATAGTATCAGGTAAACTTGGCGATAAACATGTCACTTTGGCTAATCTGTATGCACCGAATTTTGATGATGTGCACTTTTTTCGCAACCTTTTTTCGCAGCTTCTAGATTTAAATACTCACTCTCTAATTCTTGGGGGTGACTTTAATTTGTATATGGATCCGATCTTAGATCGCTCATCTTCAAAACCTGCTAGTCTTAATAAATCTGCAACTTATGTTAAGTCTTTTCTTGAGGAATATAGCCTTACAGATCCTTGGCGTTTTTTACATCCTAATGGCAGGGACTATTCTTCTTTCTCTCACGTACACCATACTTATACCAGAATAGATTATTTTTTTGTTGACAATTTATTAATTAATAACCTTTGCTCTTGCAGTTATGATAGCATCTCGGTTTCTGATCATGCCCCTCTTGTACTTAAAATGATCCTCCATGGATGTGACTCCATGAGAAAGCATTGGAGATTGGATCCATTATTACTTACAGATGAAAAATTGGTTACGAATATTTCTTCTAAAATTAATTTTTTTTTGAAAGAAAATAAAACTCCTGGTATGTCAAATAAAACGATATGGGAGGCCATGAAGGCATTTCTTAGGGGGGAATTTATTTCATTGGCAGCATTTAAAAGACGATCCTTAATACAGGAACAGAAGGCTATTTTAGATCAAATCCTGGACATTGACAGACAATATGCTCAATCTCCATCACCCGCTCTGTACAAGGAACGTATGACATTACAAACTAAACTTAATTTACTTTCTACTCGACAAATTGAAGGTTGTTTAATAAGGAATAAGAGTGAATTTTATGAACATGGCGAAAAAACCAGTAAACTTCTAGCTAATCAACTACGTGGTATTAGAGCTAAGCAATTTATTACTGGAGTTAGGACAGATAAAGGAGAGGTGACATCTGACCAACAAGCGATTAATGATATTTTCAGGTCATTTTATTCCAAATTATATACCTCAGAATATACAACAAACTTAAAGGATTTGGAAATTTTTTTTGATTCTATTGATATTCCTTCGATTTCTTCAGAATCTCGGCAAATTTTAGAAGCTCCCATCACAAAAGAAGAAATTCAGCTGGCAATATCATCCATGCAATCAGGAAAATCTCCAGGACCTGATGGGTTTTCCGCTGATTTTTTCAAAAAATTCTCTGATGACCTCGCCCCTTTCCTTTGTCAAGTTTTTACAGAGTCGCTTGACTCTGGTACACTTCCTCCTTCATGCTATCAGGCCTGTATCACTGTGTTGCTTAAAAAGGATAAGGATCCTGTTGATTGTGCTTCTTACAGGCCTATTTCCTTGTTAAATACCGATGTTAAAATTTTGTCAAAGTTGTTAGCTTCAAGGTTGGAAAAGATTCTTCCTTTTATAATTTCACAGGACCAAACCGGTTTCATTAAAAATCGCCATTCTTTTTTTAACTTGCGGCGGTTGTTTAATATTATTTATACTCCTCACCACAACATACCTGAATGTCTTATTAGTTTGGACGCTGAAAAGGCATTCGATAGGGTTGAGTGGGAGTATTTGTTTTTTACTTTGGAGAGGTTCGGTTTTGGTCCTTCCTTCTGTTCCTGGATTAAACTTCTCTATGCTAGTCCTTTAGCTTCAGTGTTAACTAATTGTCGCTATTCTGACTATTTTAGACTTTACCGTGGTACGAGGCAAGGCTGTCCTTTGAGCCCGTTGCTCTTTGCCTTGGCAGTTGAGCCGTTAGCTATTGCAATCCGTGGGAGCCGGGACTTTCTAGGCATTCGTAGGGGTGGCATTGAGCATAGGGTTTCACTCTATGCTGATGATCTTTTATTATTTCTCTCCAACCCACTTACTTCATTACCCGCTATACTTAATATTTTGGATAGTTTTAGTAGGTTTTCTGGTTATAAAATTAATCTTAATAAGAGTGAACTGTTTCTGATTAATGAAAAGATTCAAGTTCAGGATTTTGAAAATTTTCCTTTCAAGGTTGTTATTGATCATTTTAATTATCTTGGGATATGTGTCACTAAACAATTTAATTACTTGTTTAAAAATAATTTTCTCCCCTTACTTGACCAGTGCAAGTTAATACTTTCCAAATGGTCCCCATTATCCTTGTCTTTAATTGGCAGAATCAATTCTGTAAAAATGATGTTACTTCCAAAGTTTTTATATTTGTTTCAGTGTCTCCCCATTTTTATTCCTAAATCCTTTTTTAAGTCTTTGGACTCTCTGATTACCTCATTTATTTGGAATGGTAAACATCCGAGATTGAGGAAAGTTTTTCTTCAAAGACCCAAATCAGTAGGTGGCATGGCTCTGCCTAACTTTCAATATTACTACTGGGCAGCAAATATCAGGTGCATGTTATATTGGAAACATTTTTATCTGGAACCCAAATCACCTATTTGGATCCTTATGGAGTCACATGTGGACAATCAAACTTCCCTACCGGCAATTTTAGGTTCACCACTTCCCCTTGCTTTGTCTACACTGGGTAATAATAAAGTAGTTCGTCAGTCTCTTAGAATTTGGTCTCAATTCAGGAAAAATTTCGGTCTTCAGTTTTTTTCCATTAGAAGTCCAATTGCCGCAAATCATTTATTTACCCCATCAATTATTGATAGTGCATTTCATATATGGCACAGAAAAGGTTTAAAATCTTTTGCGGATTTATATTTTGATGGTCAATTTGCAAGTTTTTCTCAACTTTCCACCAAATTCGACATCACTTCTACACATTTTTTCCGCTTCCTCCAGGTCAGACATTATGTGCAAACCATGACAAAACAATTCCCTCAAAAACCTTCTGATAATCCTCTAGATGATTTTTTATTAGTTAAACCAACTTCTAAGGGGGTAATGTCAGTTTTATATAATTTAATTTCAAATTTACAATCTTCTTCTCTGGCCGCTATCAAATTGAACTGGGAACAAGATCTTAATTTTACTTTTACTGATGAACTGTGGGACTCTATTCTTGGCCAGGTTCACACTGTATCAATGTGTGCTCGTCACGCTCTTATTCAATTTAAGATTGTACACCGGATGCACCTGTCCAAGGTTAAGTTAGCACGTATTTACTCGGATATAGACCCAACTTGTGAAAAGTGTGGTAGCGCTCCTGGCACTTTGCTTCACATGTATTGGTCCTGCCCTGCATTGATGAATTTTTGGCATTCTGTTTTTATCACTATGTCTGAAGTCCTGCAATATCAAATTAAACCTGATCCATTATGCGCCATTTTTGGTGTGGCTCCAGAACTTGTCTTGCCAAGTTCCAAATTAAAAGTATTCAAATTTTCATTATTATTGGCCAGACGTGCTGTATTACTGAAGTGGAAAGACTCTTCGCCCCCTTCACATTTACAGTGGATAAAAGATATAATGTCCTGTTTGGATTTAGAAAAAATCAGATATACAGTCTGTGGCTCTGAAAACAAATTCTATAAATTATGGCGCCCGTTTCTTGATTTCTTTGAAAGACCCACGATTATAGTTTCTGAGTAGCTCATATCCCCTTTACCCCACCCCCACTTCACACACACAATTTTTCTTTGTATTTTTTTTTTTTTTTTTTATTGTTTATTTAAAGGTTTTTGTGCTTTGAAGCATTTACATTTGTTGGCTTTAAGTTCTAGTTTTTTACTGTTTGGTTGAAACAAAAATGAAAATTTCTAATACTTTGTATTGTATTGTAGCGAACTCAATATGAGCACCCTACTTGGCTTGCCAAGTGGGTTGACCCTATTGGCGACACAGGTAGGGTGCGGGACTCCGGAGCGGGAGGCGTGAGTTCGAATCTCCCGGTGGGACGTCGCCATGTCGAGCAGCACGTTACATTGGTGTCAGAAGTGGGATCTCCTGTCCAAAGCAGTAATGGGGCGCTGACATCGGGACGATGTCGAGAACCAGAGGGGAGTAGTGTAGCGAACTCAATATGAGCACCCTACTTGGCTTGCCAAGTGGGTTGACCCTATTGGCGACACAGGTAGGGTGCGGGACTCCGGAGCGGGAGGCGTGAGTTTGAATCTCCCTGTGGGACGTCGCCATGTCGAGCAGCACGTTACAGTATTGATACTTCAATTAATAATAATAAAAAAGACCTTTGAAAGAAAGAAAGAGAACTGACGATTATCAGAGAGAGGTTAGAGCTAGTGCCAGAGCACCTGATGGTCCACAGCTAATGAGTCACACAGCCACTGTAACATTTGACAAACCCAGGTTGCCATCTTCAGCCATGACCATGCCAGAACAGTGCCACACCCCAGTCATTCCCTCTTCACTTCCTCAAACCCGACAGTTTACATGTCAGGGTCCCTCTCCATTCCCCATCTCTGACCCTACCCCAAATACCCTCAACTCAGATTGTGCTAGTGTGCCGGTTGTTGCTCAAAATCTCCAACAGTCAGAGGAGAGGCTCCTTGGTCGCATGGTTAATATGTTTCAGGAAATGATGGAGAAGTTGCAGCAGTGTACAATTCCTCACCCGACTGAGAGCAACAGATTTAAACGTGCCCCTCGTCAGAGACGCCCCAGAGAAGCAACTTGTAAGGTCTGTAATGACACACGTCACTCCACCATTTCACATTGCATGTCTGAGAAACTGTGTTTTACCTGTCTTTCCCCTGGTCATACCAGACTGGCCTCTCCCAACAACAACTGTCAGCCTCCTTCTCTGTCTCAGGGAAAACTAACTGACCTGTACTTGGAGGGAGGCAGTGCAGGTCTCAACTCAAGCTCCCACTGCAGTGACACATCTGATGCTGAGTCGATTCTTGCATCAGTGAGAAGCTCATGCAATGATGTAGTTGTTGTGTATCAGAACATTCACATAATTGGCAATAGTTCCAGCCTTTTCTACTTGCCAGTGGCTTTTGGTGGTGCAGTGATAATTGATGGCATGCTGGACAGTGGCTCCATGGCCTGCAGTATCAACGAGGATGCAGAGAAGAAACTGAGAACTGCTGGAGTGATAACAAATCAGAACCAGATTGATGTGAATGTGATGCTGGTTGGGTGTGGTGGACAGCATGTCAGGCCAAAGAGTGCTTTTGACATTGTTATGGAGGTGAATGGTTGTAAAATGCTAGTCCCCACTCTGGTTGTCTGTGGTCAGAATGATGAGTTGATTATTGGTACCAATGTCATAAAGCACATCCTACACCGTTCAAAACAATGCAAGTCCTATTGGAAAACAGTGTCTGGCCCCTGCCCAACTGCAGAACCAGAAGCTAAGCAGTTCTTGTCTATGCTCACTGGTTTGAACCCCTGGAAAGGAAATGACATTCCTGACAAAGTTGGTACAGTCAGATGTAACTCAGCCACCTACCTTGAACCTGGGCGTGAGTACCTTGTTTGGGGTAAATTGCCTAAAGACACTGTTGTATCTCCAGGCAGTACAGTCATGACAGAGCCCACATCTTCTCGTTCAGCTCCTAGGGGTGTCCTAGTAGCTAAGATTGTAACTCCTATGTGGGGTGACAGGTGGGTCCCGCTCAAACTCATCAACACGTCCAACAAGCCTGTGTTGTTACGGCGCAATGCAAAGCTAGCTGACGTCTACACATGTGTAGCCCTTGAAGACATGGACACAACTGAGCAGTCTAGTGTACCAGTGACCTGCTACACACAGTCTACAACGGCATGTGATGCCGGTATGGAGTCTGTAAAAGAAAAACTCAAGTCAGTGGGGCTTTGTGACATAGATATTAATTCATGCCAAGTGTCAGAGGACTGCAAAAAGAGAATGGCTGACTTGGTACTTCAGTACGAGGATGTCTTTTCACGCCACCACCTAGACTGCGGAGAAGCTAAGGGCTTTGTACACCGCATACATTTATCTGATAATAAACCATTCAGACTCCCATACAGGCGTGTACCCCCTAGTCAGTATCAGAAATTAAGCCAGATGCTGAATGAAATGGAGGAAAAAGACATTATCTGCTTTGGTTCTTGTGTGGAAAAAGAATGGCGACCTCCGCATCTGCACAGATTTTCGCTGGCTGAATAAGAGGACTCTGAAAGACGCTCACCCTCTCCCTCACCAGGCAGATTGTCTGGCAGCACTGGGAGGTAACTGCCTCTTCAGCACAGTGGATTTAACGTCCGGCTTCTACAACATGCCGCTTCATGAGGATGACAGGAAGTATTCTGCTTTTACCACTCCGATGGGCTTATATGAGTACAATCGCCTGCCCCAGGGATTATGCAATAGTCCTGCTAGTTTTATGCGCATGATGACTGCCATTTTTGGTGACCAGAATTACTTGACTTTGTTGTGCTATTTGGATGATCTGCTGATTTTTGCATCTGATGAGGAGAGTGCATTACAGCGCCTTGAGATGGTGTTCAGCAGGCTGCGTAGGCACAACTTGAAGTTGGCACCCAAAAAGTGTTTTTTCCTCAGGAGATCTGTGAGGTTTCTTGGTCACGTAATTGATGAGAATGGTGTTTCAACCGACCCAAGTAAGGTTGAAAACATCGCAAAAATGACTTGTGCTGACCTTATGGACACTGATGGTGTGACACCGTCCCAAAAAAAGACTTAGATCCTTCTTAGGGATGGTTAATTACTATCAGCATTTTGTGCCAGGATATTCTGCCATTGCCAAGCCATTGTTCAGCCTGTTGAAAGGTGGAAAATTTAAAGGCAGATGTAAGAAAACCAAGATGGCTTGCAGAAAGCTTTGTGCTTCTGACTGGACCCAAGAGCACATACATGCCTTTGAAAGTCTCAAATCTGCACTTGTTAACACTGTGGTCTTGGCTCATTCTAACTTTGACTGTCCCTTCATGCTTTCAACTGATGCATCTCTGGATGGGATAGGTGCCGTTCTGTCCCAAGTCCAGGAAGGTGAAAGTCATGCCAGACCTATTGCTTTTGCCAGTAAGTCACTGACACAGTCTCAGAAAAACTATCCAGCGCACCGACTGGAATTTCTGGCTTTGAAATGGTCCATCACTGACAAGTTTAGTCATTGGCTAAAGGGTCACAAATTCACTGTTTGGACTGACAACAATCCTTTGACTCACATATTGACAAAGCCCAAGTTAGACTGTTGTGAGCAACGCTGGGTAGCCAAGTTGGCTGCGTATGACTTTGACATAAAGTATGTTCCAGGGCGGCAGAACATTGTGGCTGATGCATTAAGCCGTGTGCCTTTTGTCAAGGAAAATATTGGTCACAGACTGTTCAATGAGCCATATGTGAAACTCCTCAGTGAAGTCAAAAATGTGTCTACTGCCTCTGTTCAGGATGCTTTTCATTCATCCAGTGGTCACCTGGATGCGATGCGTGACAATGCTCATACCTCCCGGGTACACACTCAGATTGTGAATTCAGAAGAAGTGTCTGCTGTGATGCAGTCACACATTGAGTGGGATGCTGGTCCGAGGGCCCGGGCAATTGAAGCCTTGCAGTTTTTGCCCCAGTTAGTCCCACCAGGTCAAGACCCGTTGCCTGCCTATTTTGAAAAGGCTTTGCGTGACAAACAGTTGGAGGATGGAACTCTTTCTCGCGTCCTGTTTTATGTTGAAAGACATCGGAGACCCTCAAGGAGAGAAAGGGTGAAAGAATCATTTTCAGTGATTAAATATCTGAAACACTGGGATAAGCTATCTGTGAGCAATGGTGTTCTGTACAGAGTTTCAAGAGACCAGAGAACCAAGTCCAAACGGCTTCAGTATGTTGTCCCAGACTCACTTAAGGATGAGGTCTTGAAAGGCGTGCATGATGATGCTGATCATCAAGCCCAGTCGCGAACCCTCAGTTTATCCAGACAGAGATTTTTCTGGCTGACCCTTGAGAGAGATGTTAGAGACCATGTCAGACACTGCCAGCGTTGTGTCCTCAGCAAGTCAGCTGAACCTGAGGGACGAGCTCCCTTAGAGAGCATCTTGTCATCTAGACCGCTGGAGCTGGTCTGCATTGACTTTTGGTCAGCTGAAGACTCTAGGAACAAGTCTATTGATGTCCTAGTGATAACAGATCACTTTACCAGGATGGCTCAGGCCTTTCCTTGTAAGGATCAAACAGCTAAGCAAGTGGCAAATGTTCTGTGGAACAAGTACTTTTGTGTCTTTGGATTCCCAGAAAGAATCCACAGTGACCAAGGTCCTAATTTTGAAAGTCAATTAATCAGTGAACTCCTCAAAGTGTCCGGTGTCAGGAAATCTCACACTAACCCTTACCACCCAATGGGAAATGGGAGTGTCGAACGGTTTAACAGGACACTGGGTGGGATGATTCATGCACTGTCCCCTGAGGTGAAAGCTAACTGGCCGCGACGGTTGCAGACTTTGACATTTATGTACAACTGTACAGCCCATGAGATGACTGGCTTTCCTCCTTTTTACCTCATGTATGGCTGTGTGCCCCGTTTGCCAGTAGATGTCATGTTTCGCTCTGTTCTTCGCGATGCTGATGTAACCAGTTATGACAAATATGTGGCAACTCTCACCTGTGAGCTAAAAGAAGCAATGATGGTTGCTCAGGACCGTGCTGCTAAGGAGCAACACAGACATGCTAATCTTTACAACAGGAAAGTGACAGGATCTAAGATTGAGATTGGTGACAGGGTGCTTTTGGCCAACAGAAAGGAGAGAGGCAAAAAGAAAACTGCTGATAAGTGGGAATCAACTGTTTACACGGTAATGGATGTGAACCCACAGACCCATACATACAGAATTTGTGACACTCTTACTAGACGGACAAAAGTGGTCCACAGGAATCTGTTGATGCTGGTAAATTTTCTTCCTGTGGTGGATGTATGCGATGTGTCCAACCATGGTTCATCCGCCTTACTCCCAGAAACCTTAGCTACAGACATTGGTGATGAGGGAGATACATCTGTGGACCTCTTCAAGGGAAAGAGTGAGGCTGGTACAGGTGATCTGTCTTCATGTGGAGAAACACATGAGCCATTAGTTGATCCAGAACCTGTTGACTCTGAAAGGAGAACTGTTGAGTGGATCACGCAGCTCACTGAACCATCTGTGTCACAGGTAGACATTTCTGATGTGACAAGTGTGTCCTCTGACCCCCAGAACTCTTCAGTTGCACCTGTTGCTCAAGGGGTAGATCATCCCATGTCCTCTGACCCTAGACCTGTGACTACAGCTGCTACTGATACTCATGGTGGATAAACACTTGACAGTCAACTAGTTTCTGTTCCTGACTCCGAGAGACAGACAGACACTCCCCTTGTTCGCTGTACTGTTGACCAGACGTCACGTACACGTTGTGACCATCCCAGTGCACAATCTCAAATCAGGTCAAGATTTGGTCGCCTGATTAGACCTGTAAATAGACTAGTGCAGACAATGTCCAGGCAAGATGTAATTCAGGACAAGTTCAATGTTAAGGCTGTTTGTAGGTCTGTGTTTCAGACCCTGACTGACTAAATGCTACATGAGTGGACTATCCTTTTGTGGACTTGACCTTGAATTCTAGTGATCAGCTATTTTATTTTATTTTATTATACATGAGCTTTTACTACACTAATAGTTGGGGTTTTTGGTGGGGTGTAAAAGGCACTCCATTACCAGTGGATGGGTTGAGAGATAAGCGCTGCTCTCATGCCACTTCGTCCTTGTGTGGGACACTCTTTCAGATGGTGTTCTTTAACTAACCTCGGGTGTTTTGTATATTGTCATGAGTTCTGTGTAGCTGTGGCTCAAGTTTGATAAAATTCAGTGGGGTGGGTGTAACGGAGTCGAAAATGCACCTTAAACATTCCTTTTCTCAGTCATGTTTTAATTTATATTATTGTGAATTTTATTTACTTGAGTGCTTTTATTTTGGCGGTACACTGCCCACATCCGCTCTTCCCGTACCTCCGAGGCTCCGGTAGTTCCTCCTTTCCCCCACAGTACCGCGTTGCTTTGCTGGGGGTAAATCGTGCTTAAAACGTTGCTGGCATTAAATGACTGTTTTGTTCATCAGTTTTATCATTTAAACTGCAACCTTGGTTTGTAATTGTTCCTTGTTAATTTGACATGCTACTGTAGTATATTTTTCATTGTTTATATTGTAAATAAGAGTTTTATGGATGTTTTCGGCACACCTTAGAAGTACACTAGTCGCCATTTTAGAATTGCGCGCCAGTATAAGCTCTATGGTGACTCTGGCAGCTTGTGCCGTTGTGTAACTTATATCTTTGTAAATGTAGGAGCCTGTGTGGGATCGAGGTACAGACGAAGAGTGATGTGTATTGTTTTATTTCTCCAACAGGTATGTCTGTTTTTGGTAAATTTTCTCATTTGTAATGTGATTTATTTTATGTATTGTGAAATTATTTTAGAGCTCCCTTTCCCACACAGTACCGCGTTGCTTTGCTGGGGGAGCCTGTGTGGGATCGAGGTACAGACGAAGAGTGATGTGTATTGTTTTATTTCTCCAACAGGAGCAAATAAATTGTGGGAAACATCAGTCTGGTGTCATCGTGATCCATATGCCGCCCACACGTATACACTAGTGTCCCCGATCACAGCCGTTTAAGGGTGCCCAAAAAGGGGACCCGTTACATATGTCACACCCGGAAGTCGGGGTCAGGTTGGCGACACTCCAGAGGGAGCTGCGTCATGCTGCACCCAGCGCTGCTTGCTTTACTTGTGACTTCTAAATAAGTGTTCCATCTTTAAATAGAAGAAATCTCCGGCTTGTTTTTGGATCTTTCAATCAAAGAATCAGGTATTTTTCTAACACTGGGTTCCACCAGAAATCCCAGTCTCACTACCTGAATGCTGAGAGCCTTGTTTGCCAGAATGATGCTGTCTGCCTCCTCTGCCAGCGCACGGTAGTCCCTGTCTGCCAGCAGCAGTGAGTTAGCGAGGATCTTTCGTGCCACAGATAAGATAAGATTGTGGGAACCCACTCAGTATGTCAGTATGTTTCCACTCAGATGGAAGGACAAGGGGAATCGTCATGGGGGATTGGTGTGTTGACGCAAACAGCGACAAAGAGAATGGGAATTGCAAAGTCTTTCATATTACTGCAGCACCACAGATGACTGAGCGGGTCGTAGGCTATAAAAGGAGAGGTGCCTGCGACCTGTGACTTTTTCTGATGCTTGTAATTCTGGATGATGTGAGAGAGGGAAATTAATAAAGCCTGTGTAGCGGTTTGATTAAACCCCCCACAACACACAAACAGAACACAGAGACAGTCAGCTTGCACTCCTGGGGTTTGTTCCGCTGCATGCTGAGTTTACAGCCTTGAAGTTAAAGTGTTCATGCATTTTGCCCTTACTGTGACCTAGAGACTCAGATCAATATGTAGATGTGCTTGTTAGCCTCTTTGTCTGACACTTGGAGCGAAGTCTAGCTAATCTGCCCATTGTGATGTATGTCTTACAAATGCAAATACCTCCTGCCTGTTCTGTTGTCCCTTTGATCATTCTAAACTGTGGGGTACGTCTCTTTGATGTATTGTTATGATCAAGTATTTAAGGTGCAACTCTGTAACGCAATCTCTCTCTCACTCTGATCCTGCAACTGGTAGACACACACGTGTCCGCCTCTCCTCTTCTTCACTGAGAGCCTGAGGAATTCGGCTGCAGCCTGCTCACGCTAAGGGCTGGAGCCGAGTTCCCGTGACGGCGGTATGATTAATAAAACCTGCTTAAAACCACAGCATCGCTGCTTATTTTTTCATGCCGCCGCACCTGCTTTGTTCTGGACCGCTCTGCCTGGTTATTCGTCTCTCCACAAGATAAACTTTATTGTCCCACAAGGGGAAATTGGTCTTGGGCTTATCACCCATGCTGCAACCACACAATCCACACATACACAATCGATGTAGTGTGGAGTGTGTAATTGACGAGGCATGTTTTGTCTCAAGGCAGTTTATTACACATCTCCAACATGAGCAAAGTAGAAAGAGAGCATCTCAGAACAAACTCGTCCCTTATATACCCGGGTCTCCCCCCAGCTCACAAGTCACATTGCATTCAAAATCAAAGTAACAATGCATCTCCTCTTTAATCCCTTAATATCACCCCCACAGTCTTAGGCCCACAAAGGATCTTCCAGGCCGTCTCTTGCATACCAAAGCTAACATTTTCACAGCTTCCTGTTATCTCCAAGGAAACTCTGCCTTTGTTCTTATCTAAAATGTGAGGCATTATGTAAGTCATAAAGTAGGTCACATGTGTGGCTACAGTAGTACATAAGATCCTTCATAAAAAAAATAGATGAAATAAAACCCAATAAATAATTCAAATACATACATAAATAAATATATAACAGCAGCCATTAAGAACAAGAGTTATAAGTGTCCTATTCACATCTGTCTATTCACATCTATCTAAACATCTATTTGAGTTTAGAAGTTTTATTGACGTTGGGATAAATGAGTTCTTATATCTATTGAACCTGCACTTGGGGACTCTGTATCTCCTCCCTGAGGGCAGCTGCTCATATTCATTGTTTAGTACATGGCTCATGTCACTGATTATTTTTTGGGCTTGTCTACAGGCTGCCTGTTCGTATAAGATCTGCATGGATACATACTCTTTAACTCCAATGATTTTCCATGCAGTATGAATTAAATGCAACACTCTGTTCTTTAGTTTCACAGAGAGGTTGCCAAACCAAGCTGTGATGCTGTATCTAATACAGCTCTCCAAAACAGCCTGGTAAAATACTAACATTGTGGCACATATATTTGGTTCATATTTCCCACAAATGTATGGCTTATGTGGATTGGGGCTTCACGTCTGGAGGAACAAAGAGTCTGGATCGATGGGGGCCGACAGGAGATGTCGAGGAGGTGTGAAGTCGGACCCTGTCTCAGAGAGGAGGCCCTGGGGGGATCCCTGGAACATCGGAGAATAAGAGACAATGGTGAATCTTCAGAGACTTGCATTGTGATTAAATGTTTGCAGAAGCACCATGTGACTTGAGTTCTTAATCCCCCGGAGGTATAAGAATGTGATGTGACATGATTCTGCCTCTTCTTGCTTTTTGAGAATGTTGGATGATTGTGTTCTGCAATAAAGCCGAACCTGAGAAATAAACTCAAGTCTCGTCATTGAACACAACTTCCACACTGGTGACCCACGACAAAGAATGAGCAGAGAGAATTCTCCCGAGCGGAGCTCGTCAGAGGCCAGCCTGATGGCTGCCTCCACGCTCCGGCTGCCCGATTTCTGGCAGCACAGCCCGCGCTCCTGGTTTAGCGCAGTCGAGGCGCAGTTCAACCTCCGGAGAATCTCAAAGGATGAAACGAGGTTCTACCATGTGGTAGCGAAGCTGGACAGTCACACGGTCCAGAGGGTGGAAGACCTGGTTAACCACCCACCGGACACCGACAAGTACGGCGCATTGAAGGAGGCGCTGATCAGCCATTTCACCCCCTCGGTGCAACAGCGAGCAGAGGGGCTCCTAGCGCTGACGGAGTCGGAGAACGACAGACCGGCGGACCTGATGGTGAAGATGCTGAGACTGAAAGACTCCGAGGATGGCGAATTTATTTTCGCCCACCTTTTCCTCCGAACTCTGCCTCCAGCAGTGAGAGTGACCCTGGCAGACTCACCCCGATTGGCCAAGCAGGACTACCATGGGCTCAGCAAGGAGGCGCAGCAACTCATCGACGCCCACAAGCGGAGCACGGTTTCGGCCGCGGCAGCTGAGCAGAGGGCGGCACCCGGAGATGGTTTGGAGCCAGTGGTGGCGGCGCCAGACGAACCGACGACGGCAGCGACAGGCATCAGGCGACGCGGAGCTGAAGATGGCCTGTGCTTCTACCACCGCGGTTTTGCTGAGAGGGCACACAGATGCCTCCCACCGTGCCGCTTCAAATGTCAGGGAAACGCCAAGACCGGGGGCTGGTAGCAGCTGCGTCCCTCGGAGAAGAAAACAAGCTGCTTTACCTGACAGATGCACACTCGGGGAAACAATTCCTCGTGGACACGGGCTCCCAGCTGAGTTTCATCACCCCTACCTACGCGGAACAGCTGATGCCGTCTAAAGCTCCCTGGGTGTCAGTATCAGCAGCGAATGGCTCAGCGATTAAGACATTCGGTGACAGGACCATGCTTCTGTCCTTACAGGGCCGTTCATTTGAGTGGACCTTTATTGTAGCGGCAGTCAGTTTTAACATGTTAGGGGCTGATTTTTTGTGCTCACATGGTTTATTGGTTGATCTTGCTAATAGACGTCTGGTTAATGCACTGTCTTTTCATTCTATCCCCTGCACAGCTCGGGTGGCCCAGCCGACTGCACACGCCAACGTCACAGCTGCGGGTGGTAAGTTTCATGCTCTGCTCACTCACTTTCCAGCACTCACAGTCCCAAAATTTTCGGCGACAGTGGCCAAACACGGGGTGGAGCATTTTATCACCACCACTGGGCCGCCCATTTTTGCAAGAACCCGGCGCTTGGACTCAGCTAAACTGGCAATAGCGCGCGAGGAATTTGCCAACCTGGAAAAACTGGGCATAATTAGACGCTCGAACAGCCCCTGGGCTTCACCGTTACACATGGTCCCAAAGGCTGATGGCTCGTGGCGACCCTGTGGCGATTTCCGCAGGTTGAACAACATCTCGGCACACGACCGCTACCCGATTCCGCACATCCAGGATTTCTCAGTTCATTTGGCGGGGGCGCACATTTTTTCTAAAATAGACTTGGTGCGCGGCTACCATCAAGTCCCTGTGCGTGCGCAGGATATTCCCAAAACCGCGGTAATAACTCCGTTTGGGCTTTTTGAGTTTTTGCGCATGCCGTTTGGGTTAAAGGGCGCCGCGCAAACTTTCCAACGCATGATGGATGCAGTTTTACGCGACCTGCCTTTCATGTTCGTCTATTTAGACGACATATTGGTAGCCAGCACGTCCGAAGACGAACACGAAAACCACCTCACAGCGGTTTTTCGGAGACTGGCAGAGCACGGGTTGATAATTAACCCAGCGAAGTGCCAGTTCGGGGTGGCGCAAATCGATTTTTTGGGGCATTGCGTTTCGCCGGAAGGAGCGGTTCCCCTGCCTGAGAAAGTGCGCGCAATAACAGATTTCCCCCGACCTCAAACGATAAAAGCGCTGCAGGAGTTTCTAGGAATGGTTAATTTTTACAACCGGTTCCTTCCGAGCGCAGCGCGGCTCATGCAGCCACTGTACACGGCACTGAAAAAACAAAAACCCACGAATAAGGTCGAATGGTCTCCGGAGCGGGAGCGCGCTTTCTCCCAGGTCAAATCAGCCCTTGCAAGCGCCGTTTTGTTAGCGCACCCGGTTCCAACAGCCCGTTTGGCGCTCACCAAACGGGCAGTCATTGAGCAGTGTGTGGCAGGGACCTGGCAGCCGCTCACTTTCTTTAGCAAATCCTTGCGCGATAACGAGCGTAAATACAGCGCGTTTGACAGGGAGCTTTTAGCCCTACACTTGGCCATCCGCCATTTCCAGTTCTGGCTGGAAGGGCGTCGTTTCACTGCTTTCGTGGACCACAAACCGTTAACTTTTGCGATGGCCAAGATCTCAGAACCTTGGTCAGGCCGACAGCAAAGACAGCTAGCCGCAATATCGGAGTTCACCACCGATATCCAGCATGTCGCAGGTAAATACAATGTAGTGGCAGACTGTCTCTCACGTGCTGTGGCAACGCCAGGCCACGTGGGGGCAGACTCGGTGGCTGTGGGCCAGGACAGTGACGCGGGAGCGCGCGCGGCCCCGGTCCACGTGGGTTTGGATTATGCAGACATGGCTGCAGATCAGGTTGGTGACGCGGATGTGCACGCGCTCCTGTCTGGACCAACAGGGTTAAGGCTGGAGCACAGGGTGCAGCAAATAGGTATGCCCCCCTTAATATGCGATGTCTCCATGGGACGGCCTCGTCCCGTGGTTCCAGCCGCGTGGCGCCGCCGCGTTTTTGACTTGGTCCATTCGCTGGCGCACCCGGGGGTGCGCGCATCGGTCAAGATGGTGGGGGAGAAATTTGTCTGGCCGGGGTTGCGCAAACAGGTCAAGGAATGGGCAGCAGCTTGTGTAGCGTGCCAGAGGGCTAAGATACACAAGCACACGAGGGCTCCTTTGGAGCCTTTTCACATCCCGGCTAAGCGTTTTGATCATGTGCATGTTGATCTGGTGGGCCCGCTTCCCTCGTCTCAAGGGCACACACACCTTTTGACGATGGTGGACCGCACCACACGCTGGCCAGAAGCGGTACCTCTGGCGTCAACAACGGCGGAAGAGGTTGCGCACGCGTTTTTAACAACTTGGGTCGCGCGTTTTGGAGTTCCGTCGGACATAACGTCCGACAGAGGCCCTCAATTTGTTTCCGAGCTGTGGTCGTCTATGGCCCGCAGCTTATGGGTGAAGGTACACCGCACTACCGCGTATAACCCGCAGGCCAACGGTTTATGTGAACGCTTTCATAGGTCATTGAAAGCAGCCTTCAGAGCATCGCTCACGGATACAAATTGGGTGGACAAACTGCCATGGGTTTTATTGGGGTTGCGTTCTGCACCTAAGGAGGATTTGCAGGCCTCCCCAGCTGAGTTAGTTTTCGCACAACCTCTCCGTTTGCCGGGGGAATTTCTTCCAGAAAATCCCGCGCCAAATTGTCCCCCCGCTCAGCTGTTGCAGAGCGCCACAGGATCAAACACGCTGCCTGGCCCAGTGCATCACAGTTTTCCACGCGTTTTTGTGCCAGAGGCTTTAAAAAACGCAGAGTTTGTTTTTGTTAGACATGATGCACAACGCCCAGGGCTACGTCCGCCTTATGATGGGCCGTTCAGGGTGCTGGAAAAAAATGAGAAGCATTTCTTGCTAGATTTGGGGGGCAGAAGGGAGCTAATTTGCATAAACAGACTCAAGCCCGCTTTTGTTCTGGCTGATGAACACGTGCAGTTGGCGAAAGCCCCCCGCCGGGGCAGGCCACTGAGAAGGCATGCTCCAGAGCTCCAACAGAGATGTGCTAACAAATCTAATCCCCAGGTGCGAGGAGGCGCTGCAGACGCAGCGAAGCCGGCTTACAGCAGATTCGGCAGGAAGTTAAGACCTAAGAGATTGGGGGATTGATTGTTGGTTATGTGGTAATGTCTTTTATGTTATGCATTTACGAGTATGTTTGTCCCATGCAGACGTTTGGGGGGGGTCATGTGGCACATATGTCTGGTTCATATCTCCCACAAATGTATGGCTTATGTGGATTGGGGCTTCATGTCTGGAGGAACAAAGAGTCTGGATCGATGGGGGCCGACAGGAGATGTCGAGGAGGTGTGAAGTCGGACCCTGTCTCAGAGAGGAGGCCCTGGGGGGATCCCTGGAACATCGGAGAATAAGAGACAATGGTGAATCTTCAGAGACTTGCATTGTGATTAAATGTTTGCAGAAGCACCATGTGACTTGAGTTCTTAATCCCCCGGAGGTATAAGAATGTGATGTGACATGATTCTGCCTCTTCTTGCTTTTTGAGAATGTTGGATGATTGTGTTCTGCAATAAAGCCGAACCTGAGAAATAAACTCAAGTCTCGTCATTGAACACAACTTCCACAACATAATCCTTTTATCAACGCCATGGATTCTTAAGCTACGCAAAAAATGCAGCCACTGTTGTAGTCTACTGCAGAGGTAATCAGTATGTGTGCTCCAGGTTAATGAATTGTCAATACATACTCTCAAATATTTATAGGAACAAACCTGTGATATAGTGTGGTTGTGGATGACCACAGGCCTGTGGTCACCAGCTCCCAGAGGGTCAAACACCATCTCCTTTGTTTTATCAGTATTCAAAATGAGATGATTGTCATCACACCAATTGACAAACCTCTGAATTTCTATAAAATAGCTTGACAGATCATGAGCCTTTTGAAGCAGTGATTAAACAGCAGTGTCATCAGAAAACTTAATAGGTAGGTTCCTGAGGAAGAGGTGGGCAAACAGGAAAGATCCGTCTTCCGTGCCCATTAGCGCGAGCATGCTCTCCATCAGTTCCACAGCTGATCTGTCTCCTAACTCCAAGCGGGTGAGGAGCTTTTCTGCCCTCTCTCCATCCAAAAGGGTAAAACGGCACAGCAGCAGCCACTTGAGAGCGTCGTATTTTCCTTGGGCTGGCAGGGCTCGGAGTAGACTCATTGCTCACTGCGTGGAGCACATGTCTAACGCAGCCACCACATGATGGTACTTCATGTCGTCTGTTGAGACTCTGCGGAGGGCAAACTGGGATTCCACGTGTATAAACCAAGCAGCCGGGTCATGGAGCCAAAAGTCCGGGAGTCTGACTGCAATGGCGCATGCAGCGGTGAGAGACTCCAGCGGGAGTGTCTCCACGGAGGAGCTCAGTCCATTTTCCATTTCACGTCTCTAGGTCACCAATGTGGAGGATGGAATCAGACGAGACATTAGCTGACGGCACAGAAGTTTATTCACCTCCAACAAACAGAACAGGCTGACTCTGGATGCCAAAGCAAACTCCTTCATACCACTTTATTCCCGCCTTTGGCACCCAGAGTGAACACATTGACACATGCGTCAGAGAGCATGTACACACATCCATATACATGTCACAGAGCATGGCTTAACACCTCAGGTGTGAAAAGCGTCTTACCTCTCCACAATACATCCCACACCTGGCACAGCGGGGGCGAAGGCACTTCTTTATTCAGTTTAATACCCCCTAGCGCTCTGGTGCCCATCTCACTTCTTCCCCCCATTACCATCTCTCTCCCCCATTACCATCTCTCCTTTTTTTCCCTCAATACCCCAAAGTCCTGGGTGGAGTGCCATCTCCTATTGTGTCACCACAACACAATTACTTACACAACTTACACATTAACACAACTGAGGACATTAAATGCGAGCTTCTTGCTCAAAAATTACTCATGTTTAACCACAGAAGTAGGAGCTGTTGGGTGCTACTCACCACTCGGACAACAGGTGATCAGGGCTTGATATGAGAAGTCACCATTGGGTTGCAGTGTGAACTGGGGCAGGACAGAAAACCGACCCACGGAGAAGACTGACAGCTGTGCCAGCTATGGTAGGGTCAGTTTATTTGCGCTAAAAATATCTATTTATATTAATAAAACAAGTAATGCAAGTAATGCTTCTGATCAAATTTCAGTAACTGTAACACATTACTGAATTTTTAAACAGTAACTTCGTTACACAGCACATTACCGCAAAAGTAGTGGCATTACAGTAGTGTTGACTCAAAGCACTGTTTATCACACTGAGATATTAACTATGAATAAGGTGTTCACAAAAACTTACATTGTGGAGAAAGGAGGCAGGCGAGGCAACGAGCTGAATGACACAGAAACTTTATTCCTTCTCCAACATAATTTACAGCAAAAGAGAATCCCTGGTCTCTGTGCATTCCTCTTTTATATCTTTATTCCCATGCATCGAGACCCGGAACTTCCGACCATAACACATTGTTATTTGAACAAAGAACTGTGTGGCACATTAACATGACATAACACCGGCGCCGCTCCAACCACCTTCTTCTCTTAGCAGCACCGGCAGATGTTACTCTCCCCGGAGGGTGCATAGACCTAACCATCCTATCTGATACCCCCCAGTGACACCTCCTCCTTCAGTCCATTGTTCTCCCTTCCCCTTGCCTTGTCTAACTAACTAACTAACTAACCTGCACTTATATAGCGCTTTTCTAGTCACAAAGACCACTCAAAGCGCTTTCATTAATACTAACCCTCTATTCTAAGGGCCTATAGGAAACAGATATCTAGGGACAATTTAGAACAGCCAATTAACCTAACATGCATGTCTTTGGCATGTGGGAGGAAACCGGAGAAATCCCGGAGTAAACCCACGCAACACGGGGAGAACATGCAAACTCCACACAGATCACTGTTGGTCGGGGGCTGGGATCGAACCCACGATCCCACGATCCCCACAATCCCCCGGCCAAGGGTAAACTGTGCTGCCGCAGTGCTAACCACTGCCCCACCGTGCAGCCCATGTGTCTGAGTGGAGAAAACCCCTACACTATGCCCCTACAACATGAACTTACAGGAATTCCCATGAATCTACCACTGAGATGATGTCACAATGGTGGTTATGGGGCAGGAAGTCTGTACACAAGTTGTGTCCAGAACCCCCACCCACACACACACACACACACCCTCTTCTAAGAAATTTTTCGAGATGGTTCTTAAATTAACAGTCGTTGCTTCTATTGCTACATTAGGTAGTCGTTTCCAATAGTTGATTACACGTTGACTGAAAAAGTATTTCCTCTTATTAAGTCTGCATCTAGGCATAAAAATTTATTTCGTTAGGTAGGGTAATGGACTTAAAACTAGCGTAAGCTAGTAAATTGTACATATCCAGACCTTGTCCATTCTCTATCAAGAGTGTTCTTAAAACCATTAGGTGTTTGAGCTCCTACCACATGAGGAAGTAATCTGCTCCAATGGTCATTGACACACTGTGAAAAAAAAAAACAAAAAAACAACTTTCTAACCTGGACTCTAACTTGAGGTTTGTAAATCTTCTGAGTGGCCCCTTAGTGTGTTACTTGTGCAGGTATAAAGAATTTGCTGTTGATATTCTCCATCTTATTCATGATCTTGAATACTTGTATTAGGTCACCCCAAAGTCTTCTCTGTACTAGCGTTGTAGAGACTGGGTTAATCATCTCAGACTGGATGCAGAGGGTAATCAGAGGAGAACAATAGCTAGGGAGATCATGGTGAGATAGCAGGAAGAAGGAGTTGGGGTGAGAAAGGATGAATGTATTGTGATGTTAAATGTCATGCAAATGGGAGATGAGGGTTTGGTATAAAAGGAGAACCCATGGTGTATTGAGACATGCTTTTCCTGTGTATGACTGATGAGAGAGTGAATAAGTCGTCTGCTTCATGAATCAGTCTCCTTATTTACACTCTCCACACTGGTGACCCTTGGACAAATTATGGAACACGAGGCAAGAACCCCGGAGTCGGCCCGGACGGGAAGCCCCAGCGACGCGGCAAGCATCCCAGAGACGGCCCGGACAGAAACCCCCAGCAACGCGTGCACTGTTTCGGTCAAACTACCGGACTTTTGGCTGCACAACCCGCGCTCTTGGTTCCACCACACCGAGGCTCAGTTCGCCCTCCGGGGAATAACAGCAGACGACACCAAGTATTACTATGTGGTCGCAGCGCTGGACGCTTGCACGTCTCAGCAAGTAGCGAGCCTGCTCGAACAGCCTCCAGCCCACGACAAATATGAGGCTCTCAAGGCTGCGCTGACCCGACGCTACACGCTCTTGGACTGTGAGAGAGCAGAGAAGCTCCTGAGGCGCTCCGAGTTAGGAGATGGTTTGGCGGTTGAACTGATGGAGGAGATGTTGGCGTTAATGGCCACGGACGACGGGCATTTTCTGTTTGCCCACCTTTTCCTCCGGAACCTCCCAACAGAGGCGAAAGCGGTTCTTGCCAATTCGCCATTGCTGGCCGCGCGTGACTACCGTGCGCTAGCCCAGCAGGCAGATCGGATCATCCTCACCACCAGAGCCCTCACAGTGAACGCGGCGGCATCGGAACCCAGCGAGACGACCAGCGGAGGCGAGGAGCCACCAACGGTAGCGGCAGCGAGGGTCAGGGAGTGCCAGAGAGACACGCTGTGCTTCTACCACCGCCGCTTTGGAGAGAACGCACACAGATGTGCGCCACCGTGCCAATTCAAGCGCTCGGGAAACGCCAAGGCTGGCAGTCGGTAGCAGCTGCGACCGCCGGTGAAGAGGATTGGGAGGCTTCCCCGGCAGAGCTTGTTTTTTCTCAGCTACTGCAGCTGCCCGGGGAATTTTTGCCAGATAATCCCGCGCCAGACAGCTGCCCATCTCAGCGTTTGCAGAATAGTGCAGACACAGGCACGGTGCCGGGCCTGGCCCACCACTGTTTTCCACGCGCTTTTGTGCCAAAAACTTTGAAGAACGCGGCATTTGTGTTTGTCAGGCACAATGCCCACCGCCCTCCATTGCGCCCACCCTACAATGGCCTGTTCAGAGTGCTGGAAACAGGGGACAAACATTTTTTGTTAGACTTGGGGGGTCGTTGGGAGAAAATATGCATAGACAGACTTAAGCCCGCCTTTATAGTGGCGGACGAGCAAGTGCTGTTGGCTCAGGCCCCTCGGCGTGGAAGACCCCCACTGAGAACTCCCCAGGTAAACGATTCATCAGAGCAGCCACAGGGGGAAATCGAAGTTTCCTCCCCCCTCGCCATGGCCCACCCGCAGACAGACACCCCCCCAGGAGCCTCCCGCCGGCACAGCAGCGTCACAGAGGCGGTAAACCCCCATTACAGCAGATATGGGAGGAGACTGAAGCCAAAAGGACGTGAGGACTAAAACTCTGTCTGAGATTCGGGGGGGGGGGGGGGCGTGGTGTAGAGACTGGGATAATCATCTCAGACTGGATGCAGAGGGTAAACAGAGGAGAACAATAGCTAGCGAGATCATGGTGAGATAGCAGGAAGAAGGAGTTGGGGTGAGAAAGGATGAATGTATTGTGATGTTAAATGTCATGCAAATGTGAGATGAGCGTTTGGTATAAAAGGAGAACCCATGGTGTATTGAGACATGCTTTTCCTGTGTATGACTGATGAGAGAGTGCATAAAGTTGTCTGCTTCATGAATCAGTCTCGTTATTTACACTCTCCACAGTGTCATTAAATTCAATTTGACCAATCTTTGTGTGTATGGAAGGTGTCTAATGCTTCTGACTAGTTTCGGTGATCTTCTCTCTATATTCTCTAACAGCTCAATGTCTTTGTTGAGATTTAGATTCCACATTTGAATGACATATTCTAAATGTGGGCTGACGGTACATTATGTGAAATTCTTCATTGATGTCTCCAAAAGCTGTCCTTATCATCCTGGGTGCTCTCATGCCTCTCTCTGCTGTTTTCACACATGGTGTGGATGGTTTCAGATTGTTTGTTAGCCATATTCCCTAAGTGTTTTTCTTTTGAGGTCTCTTCTAGTATCATTCTCAAACCTTGGATGATGGCCCCTGGTTGCTGTTTCGGATAAAGTGAAGAAATCCCTGTAGTCCAGACCTTTCCATCCCTTGAAGATCTTGAAAACTTCCAATAGATCTGCCTGTAGTCGCCTATATTCTAATGTTAGCTTATATATCTTCAACTGCTGCTCATAAGATAAATGAGATGAAGGAATCAGCTTCAGAGTTCTTCTTTGAACATTTTCAGTGAGGTTAATATTTCATTGTAGGTATGGTCTCCAGACTTGGCAACAGTAATCAAGAAACAGGCTTGGACAAAAATGATGGTATTGTGGAGAGTGTGGAAGGACGAGGCTGAGTTTATTTCACAAGTCAGGTTTATTCACATTCTCCAACATCATCCAAAAACAGAAAGAGAAAGAATCCCCCAACATCTGTCCCTTTTATACCCCAGGACATCAAAGCACACAGTCACATTGTCTTTTAATCCCAAGTCACAATGCGTCTTCTTCCAGGTCTTCTCACCTCCACCTAAAGTCACTGGTGGTCAGGAAATCCCTCAAGGTCATCTCTTTGCATACAAAAGGCCACATTTCACATCCTCCTGTTATCCCCTAGGAGGTTCAGTCCTTTTGTTCCTCTGAGACGTGAAGCATACAATAAGCATACAGTAATATACATGTGAAGCATATGAAACCCACATATGTGTCCCACAGTATCCCTAGAAAAGAATGAAAATAATGTGACCATAGGGACATGTTCAACCAAGATGTATCCTCTAATTAACATCACAGGTGTCTACAAACTTGTAATCAGTCAGTCGGCCTATTTAAAGGGTGACAAGTAGTCACTGTGCTGTTTGGTGACATGGTGTGTACCACACTAAACATGGACCAGAGGAAGCAAAGGATAGAGTTGTCTCAGGAGATTAGAAAGAAAATTATAGACAAGCATGTTAAAGGTAAAGGCTATAAGACCATCTCCAAGCAGCTTGATGTTCCTGTGACTACAGTTACACATATTATTCAGAAATTTAAGATCCACAGGACTGTAGCCAACCTCCCTGGACATGGTCGCAGGAGGAGACGGATAATACAAATGGTAACAAAAGAGCCCAGAACAACCTCTAAACACATTCATGGTGAACTCCAAGGTCAAGGTACATCAGTGTCAGATGGCACCATCCGTCGTTGTTTGAGCCAAAGTGGACTTCATGGGAGACGACCAAGGAGGACACCACTGTTGAAAACAAATCATAAAAAAGCCAGACTGGAATTTGCCAAACTGCATGTTGACAAGCCACAAAGCTTCTGGGAGAATGTCCTATGGACAGATGAGACAAAACTGCAACTTTTTGGCAAGGCACAACAGCTCTATGTTCACAGACGCAAAAATGAAGCATACTGTAACGTCGGGGCCATTTTAAGGGGGGCAGGGATTTCCCAGCATGCTTTGCCAGTTGAAAACGTTACTGTGTGTGTGTATTAAATGTGTTATTACTGAGTTATACTGCTGTGTCATTATAACTGCGTTATAATGACCCAGCAGTGTTTAGCAGGATTAGGGCAAGATGTATCATGTGTGTGTAACCATGATTGAAACGGAGGTCTGGGAGAATGACCTCCCCTCCTCTCTGTGCTCAGAAGTGGTTGGGGGTCGGTGGTGTGTAAAATAAATCCCGTTGATCACAACCATCTTGCTCCATTTTCTTTGTGTGAACCCTGCATACGTCACAATACCAAGAAAAGAACACTGTCCCTACTGTGAAACATGGAGGTGGTTCTGTTATGTTCTGGGGCTGCTTTGCTGCATCTGGCACAGGGTGTCTTTAATCTGTGCAGGCAACAATGAAATCTCAAGACTATCAAGGTATTCTAGAGAGAAATGTGCTGCCCAGTGTCAGCTTGGTCTCAAGTCGCAGGTCATGGGTCTTGCAACAGGATAATGACCCAAAACACACAGCTAAAAACACCCAAGAACGGCTAAGAGCGAAACATTGGACTATTCTAAAGTGGCCTTCTATGAGCCCTGATCTAAATCCTATTGAACATCTGCAGAAGGAGCTGAAACACGCCATCTGGAGAAGGCACCCTTCAAACCTGAGACAACTGGAGCAGTTTGCTCATGAGGTGTGGGCCTAAATACCTGCTGAGAGGTGCAGAAGTCTCATTGACAGTTACAGAAATCGTTTGATTGCCTCAAAAGGTTGTGCAACAAAATATTAAGGGTACTCTCATTTTTGTCCAGGCCTGTTTAATGAGTTTGTTTTTTAAAAATAATTCTGTTGAACCACAATTCAAAAGCATTGTCTGATTTTCATTGGCTAATTTTCATAGAATTTTTATTTATTACCACTTTTGTCAGATTCAAGTTATTTCTGTGACCTTTGTGGGTTTTTCTTTCATTAACAGAGGGGTACCAACAATTTTGTCCACAGCTGTAATATGGCTGCCCACTGGTCGGCCATGTTGCCGCTGCAGCCAGGTACTTTTGGCCTAGGTGGGTGATACAGCTGGTGATCCTTGGCTTCAAGTACAGTTCCAATAAGGGATTCAGTACAGTACGTTCACCCATAAAAACGGGCACACTCGGAACAAATCATCCACTAACGTTACAAAGGCAAAAAGGCTCTGTCTTTGAACGTGACAGGATTGTTGAGCTACACAAGCAAGGCCTCTCGAAACACGCCATCGCTGGTAAGGTTGGAAACAGTAAGACAGTTATTTTAAACCAAGATCCCGAGGGTTATGGGACAAAAAAAGTCGAGTGGTAGACCCCCAAAAATTTCACCTTTAAGAACATTTTGTTCTTGCAGCTTGTTCTTGACACATCGTGGCAGTTTTTTTTTTTTCTTCTTGCATGGTGTCCAAGAACTATTGTGTGATTAGTCAGAAATCAGTCAGAAATGTTAATTTCCCAAGAGTCCTACACTTGAGTTTCTCATGAAGTGTCCTGGCCAGAAAGAAATTTGTTCTTGCCACCTCAAGAAAGAGTAAATTCCTCTGTTCTTGTTGAGTATGTAATGGTCTTTATCCTCGACCCAAATTAAGGCTCTTACTGATGCAGACCAAAGATTTCCACGTCATGATTTGGGGGGCTTTTTCCTTCAAAGGAACAATAGTGCTGCAGGTTGTGCTGGGGCATCAAAGGCCAGTCGCTATGTGGAGATGTTGCAGCGGGTGTCCCTCTTGACTGAGGGTCCTTGTCTGTGCAGTACTGACTGGGTCTTTCAACAGCACAACACTGCAGTTCACAATGCCTGCCTGACGGACTTCTTCCAGAGGAATAACATTAGTCTTCTGGACCATCCTACATGTCCCCTTGATCTAAATCCCATTAAGAATGTTTGGGGATGGTTGGCAAATGAAGTTTACAAAAGCAGACTGTTCCAGACCATGGATACCCTTCGTGAAGCCATCTTCACATGGAGCAAGGTCCCACCAGCCTCATGGAAACACTCGCATCAAGCATGCCTAAACAAACTTTTGAAGTGATCAACAAGAACGGTGGGGCTACTCACTACGGAGTCCTCTGACACTTTTAGTTCTGTTTTGGGGCTATGGTGTTATTTGATCAACTGATGAACAGCCTGTTTCCATTTAAATGCAGTTTTCAATAAAATGCCTACTTTTTTTTTTTGTCTCGTGCTCCTGTTTCTTTTTACATTTTTTTTTTTTGTAACTTAGATTTTTATTCATTTTTCATCATATATAATGCATTCAGATCACATTCTACATTTAAAAAACAAAGGGGTTAGGGTAGGGAAAAAAAAAAAAAATAAAAAAAAAAAAAATAAATAAATAAAAGGGGGGGGGGGCAAATGTTGGAGCATCAAGTTTTTAGTTTCCATCTCTTAATTCTTCTGTTTTTTTCAGTGTCTTTGGTTATTCTTTCAATTTCTGCCTCGTTGTTGCACTTTGTAGTGTGTCCATTTCCGCCATTTTTTCTCCCATATTCCTTCTTGCATTCTTCGTCGATATGTTAGTTTTTCCATCATACGTATGTCCTCAACAATGTCAGTCCATTGTTCTTGGTCAGGAAGAACTTCTGATCGCCATTTTTTTGTGATAGTTTTTTTTACATGCAATCAACAAGATTTTAACTAGATATCTGTCCTCAGCCTGTATAACATTGTCTTTTTTAAGATCACATAAGTACATCAGGTTACAGTTCATTGGTATATTATATCCTAATATCCTCTGTATTGTCACATGCATAGATTTCCAAAATGATATTTTGTAGCATTTCCAAAACATATGTGAGTGGTCTGCATTTTGAGCAGTTGAGTGATCAACAAGAACGGTGGGGCTACTCACTACGGAGTCCTCTGACACTTTTAGTTCTGTTTTGGGGCTATGGTGTTATTTGATCAACTGATGAACAGCCTGTTTCCATTTAAATGCAGTTTTCAATAAAATGCCTACTTTTTTTTTTTTTTGTTTCGTGCTCCTGTTTCTTTTTACATTTTAAAGCTCTATTTACAACCTGTTATGATCCACCAGCATGAAAATACTTGCATCCCCCTCCCCCCTAGTCTTAATATTTTGTTAACAGAACAAACAACACATTTCTTTTCAGGATGTTTAATTAGAAAAGAAAATGCAACAGAGCAATAACCAAAACACAACACAAGCAGGGCTAAACTGTGGGGTAAAAATCACTCTTTGCCATCTGCCTGCCAGTTCCTCGGCTGTTTACACACAATCATGGACAGAATACTGGTCTATGCTGGCTGAGTATTTTATTCTTTTCTATTCCTCTTATTAAAGCATACTTCTACAGTATGCTCAGCAGTTTTAACCAGTCACATACTATATGGTGCAATATTAGTCAAACTTTTAAATTTAACATGTACTGATCTTTTTTGTAGAGCTTTATTTTTTTTTTTTTAGATTACAGCAACTCAGCAAGACATTCAACACTGTCATTTATAGTGTGTAGACAGCCTGTAATCAATATGTACAAACCCAAACCTTCATGGGGCAAAAACACAAAACCAAATTAAAAGCCTTTTTTTAACCTTCAGATCTCAAGTGAAGGACTAAAAATGGCCTAACAGGGAGTGAAACAGCAGAAAAACGTAAAGCAACATTACATTGGCCAAAGACGACGAGTCCAGTTGTCAGATGTGCGAACATTTCTTCTCTTCAGCACAACTGACAGCACATACAGCTGGGTGGAAAATATCAATAAAATACAGGAATACAAGTAATATTGCTGTGAGGCCACTTTTACTCTATGCTCGGGCTTCTCCTGCGCTCACTGTGTCTGCTATGGTCATTACTGGACTCCCTTGGATGATGGCTCCTGTCTTTACTACGGCTACGTTTGTGAGAACGCTGTTCTCCATCTCGATCCCGCTCTCTGCTGTGACTGCGCTCTCTTTTTCTGCTCTTCTCCTCACCTCCACTTCTGTGCTTCCTTTCTCGGCTTCGACTCCGGCTTGACCTCTTGGCCTTCCTCTCTTCTCTGTGTCTGTCCCTGTCATCCTTGTGTCTTCTATCATCAGTCTCTCCCCTATTCTTCTTGTCCCTGGACCTCTCCCTCTCATGGCCTCGGTCCTTATGGTGATCCCGCTCCTTCCTCCTGCTCCTGTCATCGCCTCCATCTCTCTCCCTGCGTTCGCTCCTTCGGTCCCTGCTGCCGCTGCGACTTCTTCTGCGTTCTCTGTTTCGCTCTGTGCTGCGGGATCGCCGCCTTTCCCTGTCTCCTCGGTCGCCCCTATCCCTGTCTCTGTCCCTGCCCTCTCTCTCCTTCCTCTGGCGGTCGCGCTCCCTCTCCAGCTCTCGATCGAAGCTGGGGCCATGTCGGTCTCTCTCTTGATGGTGGCTCCTGCTCCTGGAACGTTTGGGCGACCTTCTAGGACTCGGTGTTCGTCTGGGTGTCCTGGTAAAAATACAGAATCACTTTAGAGCAATTAAACTTTACAACAAAAGAGAGCTCTGGGAATCTTTAGAGAGATCAGGTGATATCTACCTGGTTTACCAAAATGCTTAAGTCAAGATCTCTGATAAATCATCTTATAGACCTCTTGCACAATGTAGAGTGATGTACTTCCGCATTCCAGTCCTTCCATAGCTCAGGTTCCGCTTACATTATAGTGCCCCATTCCCTGGTGCTTTCTAGTCAATAAATCAATTTTATCATCTTTACTTATTGTATGTACTGGAAATATACCGGGGCCCCACCCTGGAGCCAGGCCTGAGGGAGGGGCTCGATGGCTAGCGTCTGCTGGCTGGATTTCCACCCATGGGACCCAGCTGGGCTTAGCCCGAAGGAGTTACATGGGTCCACCCTCTAGTGGGCTCACCACCTGCAGGAGAGATCATGGGGGTCCAGTGCTATGTGGATTAGGTGGCGGTCAAAGGTGGAGACCTTGGCAGACTGATCCCAGGCTTTCTAAACTGGCTTTGGGTACGTGGAATGTCACCGCTCTGGTGGGGAAGGAGCCTGAGCTGGTGCATGAGGTTGAGAGATACAGGCTTGATATAGTCAGCCTCCCCTCAACACACAGCTCTGGTTCCGGAACCAGTCTCCTGGAGAGGGGCTGGAGCTTGGCCTTCTCTGGAGTTGCCCCGGGCGAGAGGCGACGAGCAGGGGTGGGTATTCTTGTATCCCCCCACCTTGCTGCTTCTATATTGGAGTTTTCCCTGGTGGACAAAAGGGTTGCTTCCCTGCGCCTTCGGGTTGGGAAATGGGTCCTGACCATCGTTTGTGCCTATGCACCAAATGATGTTTCAGAGTACCCAACCTTTTTGGAGTCTCTGACTGGGGTGCTGGAGGGTGCTCCTCTTGGAGACTCCACTGTCCTACTGGGGGACTTCAATGCGCATGTGGGCAACGACAGTGAAACGTGGAAGGGAGTGATTGGGAGGAACGGCCTGCCCGATCTGAACCCGAGTGGTGTTCAGTTATTGGCCTTCTGTGCTAACCACAGTTTGTCCATAACGAACACCATGTTCAAGCATAAGGGTGTCCATATGTGCACTTGGCACCAGGACACCCTAGGTTGCAGGTCGATGATCGATTTTGTTATCGTGTCATCAGAGCTGCAACCGTATGTCTTGGACACTCGGGTAAAGAGAGGTGCAGAGCTGTCAACTGATCACCACCTGGTGGTGAGTTGTATCCAATGGCAGGGTAGGATGCCATTCAGACCTGGTAGACCCAAACGTATAGTGAGGGTGTGCTGGGAACGTCTCGCTGAGACCCCTGTCCAGGAGGTCTTCAATTCCCACCTCTGGAAGAACTTCAACCACATTCCGAGGGAGTCTAGAGAGATGGAGTCTGAATGAGCCATGTTCTCCACCTCTATTGTTGAAGTGGCAGCCCAGAGCTGCGGCCGCAAGGTTGTCAGGGCATTTCGTGGTGGCAACCCCCAAACCAAGTGGTGGACACCAGTGGCGAGGAGGGCCATTAAGCTGAAGAAGGAGTGCTATCAGGCTTGGTTGGCTTGTGGGACTCCCGAAGCAGCTGAGGTGTACCGGCAGGCCAAGTGAAGTGCAGCTCGGGTGGTTGCTGAAGCAAAAACCCGGGTATGGGAGGAATTCGGTGAGGCCATGGAACAAGACTTTCGGTCGGCCTCAAAGAGATTCTGGCAAACTGTCCGGTGGCTCAGGAGTGGGAAGCAGCGCCCTATCCACACTGTGTATGGTGTAGATGGGGCACTGTTGACTTCGACTGGGGATATCGTCAGGCGGTGGAAGGAATACTTTGAGGATCTCCTTAATCCCACTGATACGCCTTCCACAGAGGAAGCAGGGCTTGTGGATGAGGGGGACAACTCGCCTATCACAGGGGCTGAGGTCACCAAGGTGGTTGAAAATCTCCTTGGTGGCCGGGCCCCAGGGGTGGATGAGATTTGCCCTGAGTACCTCAAGGCCCTGGATGTTGTAGGGCTGTCATGGTTGACACGCCTCTGCAACATTGTGTAGAGGTCGGGAACAGTGCCTTTGGCATGGTAAACTGGGGTGGTGGTTCCTCTCTTCAAAAAAAGGGGACCGGAGGGGTGTGCTCCAATTTTAGAGGGATCAGCCTCCTCAGCCTCCCTGGGAAGGTCTATGCCAAGGTACTTGAGAGGAGAGTCCGGCCATTGGTCGAACCTCGGATTCAGGAGGAGCAATGTTGTTTTCGTCCTGGCCGTGGCAAATCGGCTGGCTCTTTACCCTCTCGAGAATTCTCGAGGGTTTGTGGGAGTTTGCCCAACCAGTTTACATGTGTTTTGTGGACTTGGAGAAGGCATTCGACCGCGTCCCTCGTGGTTTTTTGTGGGGGGTGCTTTGGGAGTATGGGGTATTGGGCTTGTTGTTACGAGCTATTCGGTCTCTGTACGACCGTTGTGAGAGTTTGGTTCATATTGCCAACACTTGATTGGACTCATTCCCAGTGAGAGTTGGTCTCCGCCAGGGCTGCCCTTTGTCACCGATCCTGGTCATAATTTTTATGGAAAAGAATTTCTAGGCGCAGCCAGGGAATGGAGGGTGTCATGCTTGGTGACCACAGGATCTCATCTCTGTTGTTTGCAGATGATGTTGTCCTGTTGGCTTCATCCAGCAATGACCTACAGCTCTTGCTGGGATGGTTTGCCGCCGAGTGTGAAGTGGCTGGGATGAGAATCAGCACCTCCAAGTCCGAGTCCATGGTCCTCAGCCAGAAAAAGGTGGATTGTCCTCTCCGGGTTGGGGACAGGCTCCTGCCCCAAGTGGAGGAGTTTAAGTATCTTGGGGTCTTATTCACGAGTGAGGGGAGAATGGAGCGAGAGATTGACAGACGGATTGGAGCAGCATCTGCAGTGATGCGGACGTTGTACCGGTCTGTTGTGGTGAAGAGGGAGCTGAGTTCTAAGGCAAAGCTGTCGATTTACCAGTCAATCTACGTTCCTACTCTCACCTATGGTCAGGAGCTTTGGGTAATGACCGAAAGACCGAGATTGCGGATACAAGCGGTTGTAACAAGCTTTCTTCGTAGGATTGCTAGACTCACCCTCAGAGATAGGGTGAGGAGCTCTGTCATCCGGGAGGGGCTCAAAGTAGAACCGCTGCTCCTCCACACCGAGTCAGTTGAGGTGGTATGGACATCTGATTAGGATGCCTCCTGGACGCCTCCCACTTGAGGTGTTTTGGGCACATCCCACTGGGAGGAGACCCCAGGGCAGACCCAGGACTCGCTGGAGAGACTATGTCTCCCAGCTGGTCTGGGAACGCCTTGGTATCCTCTCTGAAGAGCTGGAGCAGGTGGCTGGGGAAAGGGAAGTCTGGGCTTCTCTGCGTGAACTGCTGCCTCCGCGACCCAGACCTCCGGAAAAGCGGTAGAAGATGGGTGAATGGATGGATGGATGGATGTGCTGGAAATAGTACGCGGGCAGATGGTTTTTTTCTTTATGAAGTTCATGTTTCACATTTTGATTGTTTTTGTAACCACACTGAGCCAGTCAATAGTTCGACCAATTAGCTTAGCATAGCACGGTTATACTGTTTATGTCTCTGCCATTCCACATATCACTGCATGGGCTGTAGCTGTAACAGACCTGTGAAACTCACAGAAACGTATGTCCAACTCCTGGTTGTTACCCGACTTGTTTTAGCATTACTTTGTGTATGCAAAAGCCCTCAGTTATTGCTGTTACCATTACTGTTATTGGTATTAGCCTAGTTAGCTTCCAATTGCTAGTGTGTTATTTATTCTTGTAATAAATGTTTGACTCACTCCTAGTAACACTGCATGGACTCAAATGAATGTGAATGAGCTTGTGCAAAGACTGTGTTCAATACATGTTCATTACAGTCCACGTATTGGTATTTGGAATGGCAGAGACATAATCAACATGAAAACTGTGCTATTCTAAGCTAACTGGGTGAACTATTTAAAGGCTCAAGTGTGGTTACAAAAACGATCAAAATGTGAAATACGAACTTTATAAAGAAAACAATTTTCCCGCACACCATTTCCAATATGTACAGTAAGTGAAAGTGATAAAAACTGATTTATTAACGAGAAAGCACCAGGAAATGGGCAAATATAATGGAAGCGGAACCGGAGCTACGAGAGGACCGGAATGCTTAAGTACATTTGAGCAAAAGGTCCATTATAATATGAGACATTTTTATGCTGTTTACTTTGGAAAAACATGAGGATGGATAATACTCAAACCTTTTTTAGGCCATATCTAGTGGAGCTTCACATAAATATTCATGTTGTAGCAACAACCTACCCCACTTAAGATGACAACACAAATATGGTTTATTAGGTGATTAACCGAAATAAAACCGAAACAGACATTAAACCAACATGATCTTGCTCATGTCATTTTTTTGGTTTCCCCCTCTCTCTGTTTTGTGTGTCTGTACAGAGAGCTTTTCATGTACCAGGGCTGTATGTTAAAGTGGGATTTATGCACCTGCATCACGTTGACACCATTACCGAAGTCCGTCGCAGTGATCGGCAATATTTTTTGTGTTTGGTGAAATGTGGTGTTCTGTTGCCAAAATGGGTTTCAGCCGATATGTAGAGTGATTTGTGTATATTGTGATTTTGTTTATGAAATAGTGACGGACGAGAGCAGATTGTGATGGGCTTGGCGCTAATAAATGTTAAGAAAAAGCATCTTTTACTATGATCGTTGCACAGAAAAAAAAAGTCTGAGAAAATGGTGCGTGCAACCACTGATGCTGCTGTTATTTGACAATCTGTGTAATTACTGGGGTTATGATGAGCCACAAAATGGTCTGTATGTGCTCACTTCCTCAATATTCTTTTGAATTTGGACCACTGTTTAACCAACTTGCTTTGAAAGTTGTGCCTCCGGGAACAGGCAGTGGTGAGAACCAGGAAATGTGAAGGAGGAGACAAAGCCGACCACAGCTCTCACAGCCTGCGTCACCAACGTGCACCTTTCCTTCTCTGGAGAGGTGCATGTCGGGCAACACAAAAGGAATGCATGTCGCTGCTGTGTCGATGTCGTTGCAGCTAGGTCGCGTCAACGTGGGTGCATAACTTGCACTTAGCTTTTTTTGCTCATAGCACTGGTGCTACAGAGGTTCATAGTCCTGTAGCACAAGACAAAAACTTGTAGCATGAAAAAAACATCTGTTTCTTCTCTAATACTGACTGCAAGGATAAGGGTCTGTACTTATGTATATAGCACTCTTCTAGTCTCAAAGGCCACTCAAAGCGCTTCGCTAGTACCAACCCTCTATTCTAAGGGCTTAAGATACCGAGGGACCATTTGGAATCACCAATTGACCTAACATGCCTGTCTTTGGATTGTGGGAGGAAACCAGCTCACCTGGAGTAAACCACACAGCACAGGGAGAACATAAAAAACTCCACAGAGAAAGTTTCCTACTACTGCAAGCCTGGGGATTCAAACCTGGCACCTTCTAGCTGTTAGGCAACAGTGCTAACCCCGTACCACTGTGCAAGTAGTGCAGTTTAATTATTAACAATATAGTATTTCACTTTATGATTAAAAACAACTTGTCAAGGAGGGAGGTGGCTGGTCTGGTGTCATGGTGTGAGGATAATAACCTCACCCTCAACACAGACAAAAAGGAAATGATAGCAGACATGAGGAAGGAGAGGCGACCTCATCGCCCACTGTTCATTCGAGAGCTCGAAGTGGAGAGGGTGAGCAGTTTTAAGTACATGGATGTCCACATCACTGAGGACCTCACCTGGACAATGAATACCACAAAGCTGGTCAAGAAGGCTCAACAATGGCTGTACTTTTTGAGGAGGCTGAGGAAGTTTGGGATGTTGCCCAGGATCCTTGGCAACTTCTACAGCTGCACTGTTGAGAGTATCTTGACCAGCCATTTCACTGTGTGGTACAGCAGCACGACTGTCTTAGATCGCAGACGCCTGCAGAGAGTGGTGAAGACTGGAAAGGATCATCAGGACTCCACTGTCCTCTCTGCAGAGCATCTACAACCACAGAGTCCACAGGCGAGCCGCCTCCATTCTTAAGGACACCCCCAATACAGTCTACCTTCAGGTCGGAGGTACAGAAGTATGAAATGTAGGACTTCAAGACTCAAGAACTTTCTTTCCAACTGCCATCAGACTCCTCAACAGTTGATAGGAGTCTGTAATCAAATGACTACCTCATGCAACTGCATTCAACTGTTTACTGTTGTTACTTTGCATATGCGCAACTGCACTCATTGCTGAAACTGTTTATTAACTCATCTCAGTGCACATAAGCCCACCCCCCACCCCCAGTGTCCTGTCAGGCAGCTAGGTGAGCAGAACAGAAATCTGCTTCCCTTGTGGTGCTAAACATTGCACATAAGCTGATGTTGCACCAATTTGCACAATAAATATAGTATTTACAGCTCCATTTATATAGTTTCTATAGTTTGTGGCTGCACGGTGGCGCAGTGGTTAGCACTGCGGCAGCACAGTTTACCCTTGGCCGGGGGATTGTGGGGATCATGGGATCGATCCCAGCCCCCGACCAACAGTGATCTGTGTGGAGTTTGCATGTTCTCCCCGTGTTGCGTGGGTTTACTCCGGGATTTCTCCGGTTTCCTCCCACATGCCAAAAACATGCATGTTAGGTTAATTGGCTGTTCTAAATTGTCCCTAGATATCTGTTTCCTATAGGCCCTTAGAATAGAGGGTTAGTATTAATGAAAGCGCTTTGAGTGGTCTTTGTGACTAGAAAAGCGCTATATAAGTGCAGGTTAGTTAGTAGTTAGTTAGTAGTTTACACTGCAAATTATTACACTTCCAAATTATTATGCAAATGATATTTGTCTATTATTATCCTAAACAGTCGATGTAAATGACAGTCAGTATAATTTTCAAGTCAGCCATTACAGCATAATTCAAATTTTATTGAACAAACCTCCCAATAATAACTATTTTTTTTTGCAAAAATAAAAAAACTCAAAATGTACTGGTCCAAATTATTATGCATAAAAGAGTTTCAAAACATTTTATTGGTTGTAAAGAACTGAAAGTGGTCATTTGTTGAATTTGCAGCATTAGGAGGTGGTATTTACTGAAATCAAAAGCTATTTCAATCAAAAACATCTTAACAGGCCAAGTTACATGTTAACCTAAGACCCCTTCTTTGAAATAACCTTCACAATTCTTGCATCCATTGAACTTTTGAGTTCAATGGATGCAGCTGCGGTGCAGGTGTAGTGTGGCCAACTACTGATCAGAGGGCCAGGGATTTGATTCTCGCTCTGTCTGCAGTCTGCATGTTGAAGTGTCCTTGAGCAAGACACTGAACCCTCAGTTGCTGTTGGTGGGTCAGGCCAGCGCCTGTGTGTATGGCGGCTCCGCCACCATCAGTGTATGAATGGGTGGATAGCAGGATCTGTAAAGTGCTTTCGGCATCTAGAGATGAGGAAAAAGCACTATATAAGTGAATTCCACTTACCATTTTTAGAGAGTTTCTGCTTGAATTTCATTGTAAGAGGTCAGAATAGCCTCCAACAGCTGCTGTTTTGATGTAAATTGCCTCCCACCCTCATAGATCTTTTGCTTGAAGATGCTGCAAAGGTTCTCAATAGGGTTAAGGTCAGGAGACGATGGGGGCCACACCATGAGTTTCTCTCCTTTTATGCCCATAGCAGCCAATGACACAGAGGTATTCTTTGCAGCATAACATGGTGCACTGTCATGCATGAAGATAGTTTTGCTACGGAAGGCACGGTTCTTCTTTATGTACCATGGAAGAAAGTGGTCAGTCAGAAACTTTACAGTGGTGTGAGAAAGTGTTTGCCCCCTTCCTGATTTTTCATTTTTTTGTATGTTTGTCACACTTAAATGTTTCAGATCATCAAACAAATTTAAATATTAGACAAAGATAACACAAGTAAACACAAAATGCAGTTTTTAAATGAAGGTGTTTATTATTATTAAGGGTAAGAAAAAACATCCAAACCTACATGGCCGTGTGAGGAAAAAGTGATTGCCTCCCCCCTGTTAAAACATAAATTAACTGTGGTTTATCACATCTTTGGAAAGCTGAGTTCAATTCTTCTAGCCACACCCAGGCCTGATTATTACCACACCTGTTCTCAATCAAGAAATCACTTAAATAGGACCTGCCTGACAAAGTGAAATAAACCAAAAGATCCTCAATCGCTAGACATCATGCTACAATCCAAAGAAATTCAGGAACAAACTAGAAAAGCACTCAGAGCGCATACCTCCGCCAAGACTCCATCCATTTCTCATGGATCACCTCCAAAATGTAATGGGTTTGTGTGTAGGCCTATAGCCACTTGTGGTGAAAACGGCATCAAAGTCTGTCCATCAGTTTTGGAGTATTGTTGCTAACACACTGTGAGAAGATAAGAGCCTTGGCTGAGGTATGCATTCTCAGATCATCACCAAAATATAATGGGTTCCTTTCTAGCCCACGAACCACCTCTGGTGAAAATTTCATCCAAATCCATCCAATAGTTTTTGTGTAATCCTGCTGCACAAATACAAACAAAGCCCTTGGTGGAGGTATACACTTTCAGATCATCACCAAAATCTAATCATCTGTCCCCCGTGCCATTACACACCTTTCCTGAAAATTTCGTCAAAATCCATTCATAACTTTGAGTTATGTTGGTAACAGACAGACAGACAAACCCCAGTACAAACATTACCGGGGTTTGATTGAGGTAATAAGAAACAAAGTAACTGAACTCTTATCAGCCTGGAAAAGGTTATAAAGCCATTTCTAAAGCTTTGGGACTCCAGCAAACCACAGTGAGACCCATTATCCACAAATGGGGGAAACATGGAACAGTGGTGAACCCTCCCAGGAGTAGCCAGCCGACGAAAATTACCTCAAGTGCGCAGCGACGACTCATCCAAGAGGTCACAAAAGACCCCACAACAACATCCAAAGAACTGCAGGCCTCACTTACCTCAGTTAAGGTCAGTGTTCATGACTCCACCATAAGAAAGAGACTGGCCAAAAATGGCCTGCATGGCAGAGCTCCAAGACAAAAACCACTGCTAACCAAAAAGAACATAAAGGTTAGTCTCAGTTTTGCCAGAAAACATCTTGATGATCCTCAAGACTTTTGGGAAAATACTCTGTGGACTGACAAGACAAAAGAACTTTTTGGAAGGTGTGTGTCCCATTATATCCGGTATACAAGTAACACAGCATTTCAGAAAAGGAACATCATACCAACAGTAAAATATGGTGGTGGTAGTGTGATGGTCTGCGGTTATTTTGCTGCTTCAGGACCTGAAAGACTTGCTGTGGTAAATGGAACCATGAATTCTGCTGTCTACCAAAAAATCCTGAAGGAGAATGTCTGGCCATCTGTTCGTGACCTCAAGCTGAAGCACACTTGGGTTCTGCAGCAGGACAATGATCCAAAACACACCAGCAAGTCCTGACCTGAATCCGATTGAGATGTTGTGGCATGACCTTAAAAAGGTGGTTCATACTCGAAAACCCTCCAATGTGGCTGAATTACAACAATTCTGCAAAGATGAGTGGGCCAAAATTCCTCCACAGCACTGTAAAAGACTCACTGCCAGTTATCGCAAATGCTTGATTACAGATGTTCCTGTTAAGGGAGGCCCAACCAGTTATTAGGTTTACGAAGCAATCACTTTTTCCACACAGGGCCATATAGGTTTGGATTTTTTCCCCCTTAATAATAAACCCCTTCATTTAAAGACTGCATTTTGTGTTTAGTTGTGTTATCTTTGTCCAATATTTAAATTTGTTTGATGATCTGAAACATTTAAGTATGACAAACATACAAAAAATGAGAAATCAGGGAAAGGGGCAAACATTTTTTCACACCACTGTATATACTTTGCCGAGGTCATTTTCACATCTTCAGGGACCCTAAAGGGGCCTACCAGCTCTCTCCCCATGATTCCGGCCCAAAACATGACTCCACCACCTCCTTGCTGACGTCGCAGCCTTGTTGGGACATGGTGGCCATCCACCAACCATCCACTACTCCATCCATCTCAATCATCCAGGGTTGCATGGTACTCATCAGTATACAAGACTGAAAATTAATCTTCATGTATTTCTGGACCCACTGCAATCGTTTCTGCTTGTGAGCATTGGTTAGGGGTGGCTGAATAGTAGGTTTATGCACAACTGCAAGTCTCTGGAGGATCCTACACCTTGAGGTTCGTGGGACTCTAGAGGCACCAGCAGCTTCAAATACCTGTTTGCTGCTTTGTAATGGCATTTTAGCAGCTGCTCTCTTAATCCGATGAATATGTCTGGCAGAAACCTTCCTCATTATGCCTTTATCTGCACGAATCCATCTGTGCTCTGAACCAGCCACAAATTTCTTCACAGTATGATGATCACACTTAAGTTTTTGTGAAATATCTAATGATTTCATCCCTTGTCCAAGGTATTGCAATTGATGCTTTTCGGCAGCAGAGATCCTTTTTCTTTCCCATACTGCTTGAAGCCTGTGGCATGCTTAATAATGTGGAACATCCTTCTTAAGTAGTTTTCCTTTAATTGGGCTCACCTGGCACACTAATTATGACAGGTGTCTGAGATCAATATCAGTGATCCAAAGAGCCCTGAGACACAATACCATCCATGAGTTTAATTGAAAAACAAAAAATTGAATGTCTATGATACTAAAATCCTATTTGCATAATAATTTGGAACACGGTGTATATTTTTTTATTCGTTGACTGATATTTTATCTTGTGTGGCATTTGCGGCAGAAAGCAAAGGAAGATTTTCATTGTACAGGGAAATGTGTTTCCTTACTGTGCATATGACAAACTTGATTTAATTTGAAGATCTAGAAATTCAGGGTTTCCACTGGTAACATTTCTGTGTGGCAGGCCACCACACCAAGAAAATAAATGAAGGAATGAGCTCTGTAAGTGCGCATACAAAAAACACGACAGTCACCCACGCGTCGGGAGTTTGGGAGCACGCCACCCGTGTTGTGGCCGTTCCATTTGGCAGGCAGACCTATCTATCTAGCGTCGCTATCCGAGAGACAAACCTTATTCTGCGTCAGAGCTAAGCATGAATTTATTTAAGTACTTTAAATGAGGAAATAAAGCAGAAAAGGTATGTTAGCAGTGGATGCATTTATCGTGGTTTTAACCTGCTGGTAACGGAAACAATAATGAGCCGCTTAGCAATCTAATGTGGTTAGGCTTCATATGCAGGCTAATTGAGGGAAAGGCAGGGGTGACTGATGACTTGCTGAGGATGTACTTCACCAACCACTACAATATTAACTAATTTATGCTCATTATCGGGCAGCGCGGTGGAGGAGTGGTTAGCACTGCGGCAGCACAGCAACTCACCCTTGGCCGGGGGATCCTGGGTTCAATCCCAGCCCCTGATCAACAGTGATCTGTGTGGAGTTTGCATGTTGTCTCCGTGTCTGTGTGGGTTTACTCCGGGATTTCTCCGGTTTCCTCCCACATGCCAAAAACATGCAAGTTAGGTTAATTGGCATCAAACTGGGGATTCTAAATTGTCCTTAGGTGTGACTGTGAGAGTGAATGGTTGTCTGTCTCTCTGTGTTGGCCCTGCGATGGACTGGCGATCTGTCCAGGGTGTACCCTGCCTCTCACCCAAAAGACGCTGGGATAGGCTCCAGCACCCCCGTGACCCGAAAAGAATTAAGAGGAAGAAGATGGATGGATGGATGGATGTTCATTATCATGTACCTGGCAAGCTAAATGACCAAAATTCATTTAGTCAGTGACTTAAATCAGTCAACATCCTCCAGCCTTCAGACAAACTAAACCTGCCAACATTTGGATTTCAAAATAAGGGAGGTTTTTTCTGTTGTCTGGTTGGTGAGGAGACTTCTAAAAAAACTGTAAAGATATAGAATTATAACAGAAATAACTGCATCATTGGTAATTTTAGTTAATTTTTTTTTCTTTAAATATCTCTCTCTTTAGCATGGCAGCTTGAAAACTCCTGTCTGCAGCCAATCATCCCACTTGTGTTGTTGTTGGTGGCAGAGTGGTTAGCACTGCAGCAGCACAGCAACTCACCCTTGGCCGGGGGATCCTGGGTTCAATCCCAGCCTCTGACCAACAGTGATCTGTGTGGAGTTTGCATGTTCTCCCCGTTTCTGCGTGGGTTTACTCCGGGATTTCTCCGGTTTCCTCCCACATACCAAAAACATGCAAGTTAAGTTAACTGGAGATAAAGTGCCCCAGGTGTGAATGTGTGTGTAAATGGTGAAAGGGTTGGGTGCCGCACCAGTGGCTGCCTCATCCACTCATGTGGATGCCCTGTAATTTCCCCATTGTGGGACTAATAAAGGAAATCTAAATATATATATCTAAATATATTCATTCATTCATTCATTCATCTTCTTCCGCTTAATCCTTTTCGGGTTGCGGGGGGGCTGGAGCCTATCCCAGCATCTTTTGGGCGAGAGGCAGGGTCCACCCTGGACAGATCGCCAGTCCATCACAGGGCCAACACAGAGAGACAGACAACCATTCACTCTCAAAGTCATACCTAAGGACAATTTAGAATCCCCAGTTTGATGCCAATTGTAAGTAATAATAATTAGTTAGAACAATGTGGCAGACATCTTGTTACCTGGAACGACGTCGTTCTCCTTGTCTTCCTGAATCCGAAAATGCTTCTTCATCCTCTTGTGGCTCCTTCTGAGCTATTTTTCGTGGCCGTGCCTTTAATTGTTGGTCAATATTCTTTTGCACAGGTACTGGTATTCGGGGGAACAGCGTGGAGAACCACTCCAGTTTGGTGAGGAAGGAGCGCAGCATCTCTCCAACAGTCATAACACAGCCACCTCCAGCCTTCACATCAAGCTCCTGGGGGAAAAATAAGGGGGAAAATGGGGGTAGGGGAAGAAAAATACTTCATTGACAGATGTTTGGAACACAACTAAATACAACTTCTTTTTCCAACATTGTATCAAAAAGAAATTTGTGATGGCCAAGCACTGAACCTTCACCTCTGTTCATCTAGCTTAATCTCTTTTCTCAATATGCCTGGCTTTGAGTCTCGTAAGTGTTAAGATGGGAAACAAAACTATAAAGATTCAAAACCTTTTTAATCTTCTAGTCTGACCGTTACAAGTCTGTATTTACAGTGTGAGCGCCAATTATCAAAGCACTAGATATCCAGTGTTTCCCCCAGAATAAGACTGCATAGTTAGTTTTGCACAAAAAAGCACACTTGTGCTTTATCAAATATTAAATACATCCATTGTGACAATAAAGAGCAGAGAAATAATCAGCTTCCTTTAGAAAACTGGTGTCCTGAGCTCTAGTTTTGATCTGCTCTGCACTTTTGCTGAACTGCGTCAAGACACTGAATGACTGCCTTCCAGCTTGTGTATGTCAGTGCAGAGGTAATAATAAAATCACCATCAGCTACAAAATTTGTAAAAGTGGAGTGTTACCTTGTATACATGTGTAATGACAATAAAGTTGAATCTCAATCTCAATCTGGCTATGGGATGAGAATCAAAGTGGAAGCTGAAAAACCTTTAGCACTGCCACGAAAACCTAAATGTACAGACGTGGACAAAATTGTTGGTACCCCTCTGTTAAGAAAGAAAAACCCACAATAGTCACAGAAATAACTTGAATCTGACAAAAGTGGTAATAAATAAAAATTCTATGAAAATTAACCAATGAAAATCAGACAATGCTTTTGAATTGTGGTTCAACAGATTTATTTTAAAAAACAAACTCATGAAACAGGCCTGGACAAAAATGAGAGTGCCCTTAACTTAATATTCTGTTGCACAACCTGGGGCGCATGCGCACGCAGCGACCGGCAGCTGGTGAATTAGTGCGTGTGTGTGTGTGTGTGTGTGCTTTTGTGTACATTTATACGTTTTTAAGATGTGTGCCTGTGTTTGTGTCTATGTTTAATGTAATTAGTGGCTTGTAAATATGGATGTCACCAGACTGCAAAACAAATCTACCTACAGGTACAAATAAAGTAACCTGAACCTGAACAACCTTTTGAGGCAATCACTGCAATCAAACGATTTCTGTAACTGTCAATGAGACTTCTGCACCTCTCAGCAGGTACTCTGGCCCACTCCTCATGAGCAAACTGCTCTAGTTGTCTCAGGTTTGAAGGGTGCCTTCTCCAGACGGCATGTTTCAGCTCCTTCCACAGGTGTTCAATAGGATTTAGATCAGGGCTCATAGAAGGCCACTTTAGAATAGTCCAATGTTTCGCTCTTAGCCATTCTTGGGTGTTTTTAGCTGTGTGTTTTGGGTCATTATCCTGTTGCAAGACCCATGACCTGCGACTGAGACCAAGCTGTCTGACACTGGGCAGCACATTTCTCTCTAGAATACCTTGATAGTCTTGAGATTTCATTGTTGCCTGCACAGATTCAAGACACCCTGTGCCAGACGCAGCAAAGCAGCCCCACAACATAACAGAACCTCCTCCATGCTTCACAGTAGGGACAGTGTTCTTTTCTTGGTATGCTTCATTTTTGCATCTGTGAACATAGACCTGATGTGCCTTGCCAAAAAGTTCCAGTTTTGTCTCGTCTGTCCATAGGACGTTCTCCCAGAAGCTTTGTGGCTTGTCAACATGCAGTTTGGCAAATTCCAGTCTGGCTTTTTTATGATTTGTTTTCAACAGTGGTGTCCTCCTTGGTCGTCTCCCATGAAGTCCACTTTGGCTCAAACGACGACGGATGGTGCGATCTGACCCTGATGTACCTTGACCTTGGAGTTCACCATGAATGTGTTTAGAGGTTGTTCTGGGCTCTTTTGTTACCATTCGTATTATCCGACTCCTCCTGCGGCCACGTCCAGGGAGGTTGGCTACAGTCCTGTGTATCTTAAATTTCTGAATAATATGTGCAACTGTAGTCACAGGAACATCAAGCTGCTTGGAGATGGTCTTACAGCCTTTACATTTAACATGCTTGTCTATAATTTTCTTTCTAATCTCCTGACACAACTCTCTCCTTTGCTTCCTCTGGTCCATGTTTAGTGTGGTACACACCATGTCAACAAACAGCACAGTGCCTACTTGTCACCCTTTAAATAGACCAGCTGACTGATTACAAGTTTGTAGACACCTGTGATGTTAATTAGAGGACACATCTTGGTTGAACATGTCCCTATGGTCACATTATTTTCAATCTTTTCTAGGGGTACCATCATTTTTGTCCAGGCCTGTTTCATGAGTTTGTTTTTTAAAATAATTCTGTTGAACCACAATTCAAAAGCCTTGTCTGATTTTCATTGGTTAATTTTCATAGAATTTTTATTTATTACCACTTTTGTCAGATTCAAGTTATTTCTGTGACCATTGTGGGCTTTTCTTTCATTAACACAGGGGTACCAACAATTTTGTCCACGTCCGTAACAAAGAACTAGCTGGTCAATGATGAGCAAACTTTTAAAGCACGAGTAACAAAGGCTGTCAATTAACTAACTGCACTGATCTCTCCAACTAAAAATAAATACATTTATCTGGATAGTCTGCTCAAGTACAACCTGTGTGTGGGAAACACTTGAGTCCAAAATCCCAAATATTATCTGATTAATTCAGCCTCATTAGAGAGCCTTTTGAAACCACTACAGCAAATCAGCAGAGGAAAAAACTCATCGTACTAAAGGAAAAAAAGGGAAGCCTCAGCTTCCTTCTTCTGGCTCCCCATGTATAATAATGAAGTTCTGAGGAGAATAAAAACTGCCCACAGTGTAAGAACAGATTGGAGTAGGTGGTTAAGTGCACACCAGATAGAATAATTAGCAATCTGAAATAGTAGAGAACAGCCACTTTGCACTCACGCAAACCAACAGTGCTGAGATACAATTTCCAATTCACCTGCTGCACAATGGGCATCTAAAGAAAAAAACAGGGCAATTAACCAGTTGAGCAGGATTTCATCATGATCAATTCAAATATAATGAAAGAGAACATCAAGAGGCCTGGTTGCACAGCATGGGATCAAATCACACTTTATCTAAATATGATCAATACAATAGGCCATAGCAACATGTGACAGTCAATATGATTGGTGCTGTTTGTTACATCTATGTGAAGTTTTACATTTTCATACATTTGGTTTTGTGCAACAAGTCCTGACAAAAGCTTTTAAAAAGAAAATAAAGCATGCCTTAAAAGTTACATTGACTAAAAGATTTACTCAGCATCATATATGGTACTTACCCTGATAAAAATCACCAGCAGAGTAGTGAGCAACTAACTTATTCAGGCTTAGAGGACAGAAACTGGGGACAATTAAGCCAAATGAAGGCAAAGGTGAAAAATCAGCTATGAGCATCACAAGAGGGATAAAGGGGCCAGTTTTAGCGAGTTCTCTTTAATTATGCATTTTATTAAAAAGAAGAAACATAAAATTATTACCCGAGGTGACATACCTCCTCATCATCAAGGAAGCCATCGTACCAATCAATCAAGTCTGTTGGGGGCTGAGTGTACCTGAGGCACAAAACAAAAGAAAAACGAAGAAACAGATATTAGATTGAGTAATTATATAATAACTTAATACAGATAACCATTACAACTTCTGGCAAAACCAGTGGAATCACCACTGTTTGCTATTGGAGGGGTGAATGCTGATTTAGTTGTTTTATTTTGTAAGAAAAAAAAATCATAACTATGAGTTAAAACTACTTTTGACAGTTGAGCATTCTGGCTTTCTACAACACACTGTAATAAATTAAATGAAACTGCTGTAATTAACATTTTTTCCCCCAAATAGAGGGAAAAAAATTGGAGTCATCTTGACATTTGCACTTATAAAACAAATACTTGCACAAGTTCAAAATGCAAACCAGTCTACTGTTAAGAGAATGTTTGCAGAGCTTACTGAACTGTTGCACCTGGCTGGATTGACAGGAAAGATAGCCCCAACAAGACTGGTTTCAGGTGAAACAATTGATTTACAAAACTCATTCAAAAAGGTAAAGGACTCTGGATGATTGGATGAAAGTGATATTCAGTGATGAATCACAAATCTGCATTGGGTAAGGAAATGACCCTGGAACTTTGATGATACTATTCCAATGAAATGTATAAAAAGATGACTAACCCGAGAAAACAAGCAAATTCATAGTCATCAATGACGGGAGTTATATGTCACGTAAAGGACCAGGGGAGATGGATGTTATTACTGCAACAGTAAATGCACCGGTGTGCACTTAAGTTTTGGACACTTTCCTCATTCCATCAATAGAAAATAGGTTTTATGATGATTATGGACTTCTAAGAGAGAGATATATTAACTCAGTGACATGGCGAGCAACTGATTCAGATCAACATCCAATTGAAAAATTATGGCAGAAATTGAAAAAACTAGTCCATGACAAGGCACCATCCTGCAAAGCTTATATGCCAACTGCTATATAAGAAAGCTTCAAACTTTACTTATATAGCATCTTTCATGCAACTCAAAGTGCTTTACAGTTAAAAACAGAATTAAAAGCAGAGAAAAACAGACAAAAGACAAATAAAAAAAAAAAAAAACTAAACAGAAATTGTCGCCCCAGCGCGACGATATAAGCACCACCTCAATCTTAGCATTAGTTTAAAAAAAAAACTTTTAACAAAATATTGCTAAAATATAAAATGACGCACTACAAGAATAGAATTGGCTTTATTGTAATTGTACAGCACAACGAAACTGGGGGTGCTCCACCAGGCTACTGCGCAATAAAGTAAGTGAGAAGAATTTGAAATAAAACAGTTACAGAACACACGATTAACCATACAACTGAAATAAAAATAAAAAAATAGCCCATAGGTATATACACAGGTACGGTAGTGTCTTCACGGGTCGAACTATGTACGTAAGAATGTGGAGTGCAGAACACATAATTGAGTAAAATGGCCCAAGAATTATAGAAAATACGTAGAGTAGTGATTCCACGGATGGGTCAATATACATTAAAGTAAGGAGTGCAAAGACTGGTGAGTTATAGTGATAATTAGAAGGTCCTCAGTTCTATGCATGCGAGTGTTCGGAGGGTGGGACCTCTATGACTGCGGTTCGGATGGCCCAGGGGAAGAAACTGTCAGTCTGGAGGTGTGGGACCTGGTCGATCTGAACCATCGTCCAGAGGGAAGCAGGTCCAACAGGTGGTGGGCGGGATGTGAGGGGTCTCTTGTGATGGCCTTAATCCTTCTGAGACAGGAGGCTCTGGAGATATCTTCCAGGGAGGGTAGAGGGCTGCAGATAATTTTTTGGGTGGTGTTGATGACCCTCTGCACAGCCTTCTTGTTCTCGGCCGTGGAGCCGGTGTACCACACACCAAGACAGGTGAGCACGCTCTCCACTGAGCAGCAATAGAAGGCCAGCAACAGCTTTTGGTCCTGGTTGTGCTTCCTCCAAACACGGAGGAAGTGCAGCCGCTGCTGGGCTATCTTCACCAGGGCCTTGGTGTTAACAGTCCAGGAGAGGTCAGAGGAGATGTGGGTGTCAAATATTTGTAAACGTGTGCTGTTATAGTACTGCATGAGTTTATTGACGATACACAGAAGAAATTCAATATTACACTTAACTCCATCACTGAACAGTGATATAAACTAAAATAATTATAATGACGACTGAACAACTCCCATTCCCCAAAGTGCAAGATACACTATTGTGAATATGTGATAAAAGATCACACAAATAAGTGATCTGACAAACAAATAAACAAGGGATCTGAAACAGTCGCTAATATTGGATGCCCCATTCATTTTCAATATTTAGGTATTCTGTAATTAATATTCACACAGTCAAATAAATCTTAGTACCATTTGGGCCTGTGAAGCCTAATTGGGATACCTGTTTCAGACAGGAATACTTGCATTCTACGTGCATTACACTAGTGAATGATAAAATTAGTTAAAAGCTAAACTAAAAAGGTGGGTCTTGAGCCTCCTTTTAAAAATATCAACGCTCTCTGTGGCCCTGAGGTCCTCTAGCAGGCTGTTCCACAGACATGGGCCGAAGATGCGCCGCATCCGCGGAGAGAGAGCTTAGACTTTCTGCTGCACATTCACCAACCATAATGCTCTGCACTGTGTGTCTATATATATACATTTATAGTAATATGGACATATGTTTACTAGATGTTCTTGTTTTTTCTTGCCTTCTGATTGTTGCTCTGAGTGTTGCTATCCCTGTGCTGTTGCAATCCTGGAATTTCCCCATTGTGGGACTAATAAAGGCTTATCTTATCTTATCTTAAAAACTCGAACGATGCCTCACCGTGGGGTTTTGACCTAACTTTAGGTATCACTAAAAGGCCAGTACGAGAGGACCTCAGGGTCCGCAAGGGTCAATATGGTAAAAGGAGATCAAATAAATAAGCAGGACCAAGACCATTAAGAGTTGCATGTTTCTAGGACAAAAAGCATGTTTCTAGGACATCATAGGATGGCCTATGATCTCTGCCTCATCGTAGCGCGTCCTATGAACTCAGGCATCATAGGACGACTTGCCATGCCTACATGATGGCAAATGTGTAACCTTGACGAATGCCAGTCTACACTACAAATGGGTAAAATGCCAAGCAAAGCGCTGATTTTCTCCGGGTGCTCCGGTTTCTTGGTTTCTACGGGCATGCACGGCCCTTCCTGAACAGGGTCGAAAGCCACTTTTTCAGGATCGTGCCCATGAACTGGAATTACGACGCACCTATCCCTCAACCAGTGGTCTGAACGAAGAAGAAGAAGACACACCAGATGGAGAGCAATAGAATGAGGAGAACTGCTGCACATGAGAAAGGATGCCGTGAACATGAAACACCTCAGGTTCCAGCAGTACGCCACAGGCATGACTGTGAACAACACAGCAAAGGGCATGCAGAAATACTTGCTTATACTTGGTTTCTACGGGCATGGACGGGTATGTACTAGTATTAAGAACATCAACTAAAAAGCTACAAATGTATTTTAAAAATGATGTAGGAATTTGATCTAAAAGGCAGGTTGCTGGTTTTATCTGGGAAATAACTTTCTCCAACACCTTAGCATCAACCAGGACAAAGCTGTCCAGTGTTTTCCCACATAAAAACAAAGGTCCAGCTGTATTAAAAGCAGTAGGTTGTAATGGACTAATAGCTGACCTTATAGTTGTTTTTTTTTTAACTGCTGAAGTGAGCTGCAAATTCTTCACATTTGAAGTCTGTAGACATCCTGCTAGACATATTAAAAACCCGGTTTATTAACTGAGCAGCTATTGAAAAAAAAAGAGTTTTGGGGTTTTCACAAGTATTCGCTTGTGAGAGCCAATACTTCAGACTCAATTTCCTAAAGCCTCATAACAGACCCACATACCCATTCTTTCTTTTCCACCATAAATCCCTGGCTTGAAAATGTACTTGTACATGTACAGAGTGGATCCTGGGGTGCTCACTTGTCAGGGGTCCACAACCTGGTCCCATTTTTAACTGTGGTGGAGGAAGTACTGATGTAATTTTTATTTTTGAAAAACTGATGTAACACATGAACTCACTTTTGAATGTACTTGTAGTCAACGTGCGTCAATGAAATGATTTAAGTCAGCTGACTGTATTAACTCACTCAGATTTCTGAGGCCACAATAAAAAATATATATATATTTTAAACATAACCTGGTGCCTGCAAAATCTGTTCTACTGAGGCACAGCAACATGACAATCGTGCTTAAATACAACAACGACGCATTTTTGTCACATCCCACCACTGGCTTTCACAAGTGCATTTCCCTAATATATGTTTTGAACTTGCTTTAACTAACCACCATCCATTTCTATCTTTCGTCTAGGCAAGAGGAAAAGGAGCCGCCCCACAACGGACCTTGCCACTGTGGAAAGTACTGAAATCCTTTGCTTTTTTTAGTTAAAGTATAGATAAAGTGCCAAAACTAAAGTAGCACAATTTCCACTTAATATGAAAGGGACTGAACTGAGATTTATTTGATCGTGTGAATATTAATTACAGAATAACTGAAAATGAATGGCACATCCACTGTAAAATAAACCGCTTGTTTATTTTTTGTAAAATTACTTGTGTGATCCTTTGTTGAGTTATATTCATAAGTCTATGTTGCACTTTGGGAAATGGGAGTTGTTCAGTCACCATTATAATTTAGTTTATATGTGTAGTTTGTAGTCTATCGTCAATAAACTCATGCAGTACTAGAATAACAGGACACATTACAAATGTAGTGCTTCCTTTCATATTTTAGCAATACCAGTACAAAACACCGCCCACACTTGAAGCCAGGGCGACAGCGGTGACAGAGCAGTGCCTAAACTTTTATTGATAAAAATTACATATTTTGACTGAGCGACTCCATACTCGGGGATGCACAGCCTCAGTTAAAGTACTAAATTCCATTCAAGTCAATGTGTTAACTCATTCTGATTGCTGAGGCCACAGTAAAAACATAATTTTTAAACGTAACCCAGCCCTTGTAAAATCTACTTTACTGAAGCGCAGCTACATGAAAACTGTGGTTAAATACAACAATGAAGCACTTTTTTGTCACATTCCACCACTGGCTTTTAGAAACAAGTGTATTTCCCAAATATGTTTTAAACTTGCGTTAATTAACCACCACCCTTTTCGTCTAGGCAAGAGGAAAACGATCCACCCCAAATTGGACCTTGCGACACTATTTACAGAGGTGCAGGCTGAAGATCTGCTGAACTCACTCACTAAAAATGTTAAAAACTGGCTGAAAAATAAACAAGAATGTACTCATGTATGAATTATTTGTCTGCAAAGTGAGAGTGAATGAAGGGAAGGAATAAATGTGTTTGTTTATAGTGAGTGACGGAGGGAGGAAGGCCTGAAATAGGCAAATGTGAGTTATGTTATATGTGTTAAATGTGAGTCAGGCTGTTATATTTGTGTATTTATAATATTTTATAATATATGTGTATTTATAATATTTATGTTAAATGTGAGTCAGGCTGTTATATTTGTGTATTTATAATATTTATAATTGTGTATTTATAATTTTTCTGCATTGATGTATGTGGTTATTGTGTATATTTTTTATCTTGATTCTTTTTTCTAAAGCCCATCCAGGGACAAGAGTTGCAAATTAGCTAATAGCTATACACTCTATGTGCAACACATCAGATTGATTGTCTTTGATTAATTGTCTATGTTTATTGCACTGTCCCTGTCAAATAAACTAATCTACTAACCAGGACCAGCTTGAGCGGCACATCCCAGTTGCTTCTCAGTGAGGCAGCATGGCCGACGTGTGTGAACCATTCTGGGGTTTTTTTTTGTTTACAGTTTGAATTTTGCACATTCTAAATAATCTGGAATTTGCTGCTGATTGTAATAAACAATTTAGTGACTTATGTGTTTGCATCATGATTTTCTATTTTGTCTGTTAAGGCACCGGTGGAAAAAGAGTCAACAGTACAAACCATTTATCAGTGACTTTGAAAAGGGACAAGAGTTGCAAATTAGCTAATAGCTATACACTCTATGTGCAACACATCAGATTGATTGTCTTTGATTAATTGTCTATGTTTATTGCACTGTCCCTGTCAAATAAACTAATCTACTACTACTAAAATAATGGCTTATTGTTAAGAAAAAGTAACGAAAAACAATTATTTTATTAACTGAAGACTGTATTGTTGGATGTGCCAGTGCAGAAGACACTGCACACTTTAGTGATAGTACCAGTATATGGAGGAATTCTGGGCTATATTAGCATCTGTATTTTCTAATAATGGGTTAGGGCAGGGCTGTCTAATCATGTGCCATGGCGTGCCAAGACCTTGCAGACTTTACCTCCAAACAGTGTCTTGAACAGCAGATTCCACTGACTGCTGATCAGTGAAAACACCTGCTGAAGAGACTGGGTAGAAGAGAGAACCTGCAGGGTCTTGGCCCTCCATGGCACATGATTGGACACCCCTGGGTTAGGGTTTAATGGGATTTAACATTTTAACACAAACTGCTTTACGGTTCATAATTCTGTGGACAGACTTACACCAAACAAAAAGTGATTTCTCAAACTGCTGGATTGCTCTTAGACAGCTTTTCCAATCTTTTAGTATTTAATTTATGTCACTTGGTGGTAACCGTCACACATATGGAGACAGATCTGCAAAAAGTACCAAGGTTTATTGTCAAAATTCCCAGTGCAATACTACATGAATACATGTATAGTGCATTGTTGATGCAGAAAATATATATTTCTACAGTATCTACAGTGGGGGAAAAAAAGTATTTAGTCAGCCACCAATTGTGCAAGTTCTCCCACTTAAAAGATGAGAGAGGTCTCCAATTTTCATCATAGGTATACCTCAACTATGAGAGACAAAATGAGAAAAAAAAATCCAGAAAATCACATTGAAGGATTTTTAATGAATTAATTGGTAAATTCCTCAGTAAAATAAGTATTTGGTCACCTACAAACAAGCAAGATTTCTGGCTCTCACAGACCTGTAACTTCTTCTTTAAGAGGCTCCTCTGTCCTCCACTCGTTACCTGTATTAATGGCACCTGTTTGAACTCCTTATCAGTATAAAAGACACCTGTCCACAACCTCAAACAGTCAGACTCCAAACTCCACTATGGCCAAGACAAGCTGTCAAAGGACACCAGAAACAAAATTGTAGACCTGCACCAGGCTGGGAAGACTGAATCTGCAATAGGTAAGCAGCTTGGTGTGAAGAAATCAACTGTGGGAGCAATTATTACAAAATGGAAGACATACAAGACCACTGATAATCTCCCTCGATCTGGGGCTCCATGCAAGATCTCACCCCGTGGGGTCAAAATGATCACGAGAACGGTGAGCAAAAATCACAGAACCACACGGGGGGACCTAGTGAATGACTTGCAGAGAGCTGGGACCAAAGTAACAAAGGCTACCATCAGTAACACACTACGCCGCCAGGGACTCAAACCCTACAGTGCCAGACATGTCCCCCTGCTTAAGCCAGTACATGTCCAGGCCCGTCTGAAGTTTGCTAGAGAGCATTTGGATGATCCAGAAGAGGATTGGGAGAATGTCATATGGTCAGATGAAACCAAAATAGAACTTTATTGTAAAAACTCAACTTGTCATGTTTGGAGGAGAAAGAACACCATACCTACTGTGAAGCATGGGGGTGGAAACATCATGCTTTGGGGCTGTTTTTCTGCAAAGGGACCAGGACGACTGATCCGTGTAAAGGAAAGAATGAATGGGGCCATGTATCGTGAGATTTTGAGTGAAAACCTACTTCCATCAGCAAGAGCATTGAAGATGAAACGTGGCAGGGTCTTTCAGCATGACAATGATCCCAAACACACCGCCCGGGCAACAAAGGAGTGGCTTCGTAAGAAGCATTTCAAGGTCCTGGAGTGGCCTAGCCAGTCTCCAGATCTCAACCCCATAAAAAAATCTTTGGAGGGAGTTGAAAGGCCATGTTGCCCAGCGACAGCCCCAAAACATCACTGCTCTAGAGGAGATCTGCATGGAGGAATGGGCCAAAATACCAGCAACAGTGTGTGAAAACCTTGTGAAGACTTACAGAAAACGTTTGACCTTTGTCATTGCCAACAAAGGGTATATAACAAAGTATTGAGATGAACTTTTGTTATTGACCAAATACTTATTTTACCGAGGAATTTACCAATTAATTCATTAAAAATCCTTCAATGTGATTTTCTGGATTTTTTTTTTCCTCATTTTGTCTCTCATAGTTGAGGTATACCTATGATGAAAATTGGAGACCTCTCTCATCTTTTAAGTGGGAGAACTTGCACAATTGGTGGCTGACTAAATACTTTTTTGCCCCACTGTACATGTATCTAGTAAATCAAGTATTTCCCATGTAACCTTGTGACTTCATTATTTTAATTGCTTTCAATCCTAGATCAAGTTTGTTTTCGCCTAAAATGCATCACAATTGTTAAATATATCTTATTATAGCTAACTCAGTACTGTTTACCTGTTGAAATATATATTTTATGACTAATATAACCCCATAACTACAACCTTACGATCAGGTTTTGGCAGCTGAACAGTTTTTGCCATGACACCACCACAGACTCAGTGCTGCTGGAGCAGGTACATCCCATGATGTCTCAACAGTCTGTCCATGATTTTCACACAGATCAGAGCAATTTGTTACACAGGAAGCTAAACAGTTCAACAGACATTCTTAAGTTCTATAACCACTGATCCGTTTGTGAAGCTGGGGTGACATCCCACCACTGGGAGGCTTGGATGAACGCCCAGACCCACAGTTTGAAGAGATAATTCTCCCACAAGGGAGCCATCTGAAACATACACAGCATACATATTTTAGTACCAAATAGCGATAATTTGCAGACATTACAATGTAGTACGGCGGACTTAAAGCAAACTAGTGTTAGCAATCATTAGCTTACCTTCATATGTGATCTGGTTCGTATCCTCACGTCTTCGGCTCTATGGCTTCCTAAAGGCTCCAGTACCTTTCCAGAGTGTTTGGTCTCGCTGCCTGTACCCTTGTCTGGCTCTCATTTTTTGTCTTTACTCTGATAAAAAAGCCAGACACTGAGCAGTCGCCTCGTAAATTGCCATGTTGTGTTTTGCTTGTGTTGCGTTTTTTTACGTCACGGGAGTGTGGCGCCGCCTTGTTGTAAAAAAATCCCACCCACCCAAAGTGGTACTCTGCTGTAATGGAAACAAAAGAGCGCTGGGCCGTGTAAAACCGTGCAGAGGTGTGTAGGGCTGACTGGGGACTAGTGGAAAAGGGCCATTTGTTAATATTAACTAATTTATGTTCATTATTATGTACCTGGCAAGATAAGATGACCAAAATTCACAAAGTCAATGACTTTAATCTGTCAGGCATCAGCAGCCTTCAGGCAAACTAAACGTGCCAACATTTGGATTTCAAAATATTAGAGGTTTTTCCTGCTGTCTGGGTGGTGAGGAGAGTTCTAAAAAAAAAACTATAAATATATAGAAATATGATTATAACAGAAATAACTGCATTTTTGGTCATTTAAATTAATTTATTTCATTAAATACAATTTTATTATTTTTTTTCTTTGACATCCGAGTTAAATTATTGTTCTGTTCTGGCTCTGCAAAATTATGGTCTAAAATGTAAATTGTAAAAACAGTAATTTTATTTTAAAAAATAGACAAAAATTAGCCATACAATAATCCACAAATTTATAGTCTCAAATGTACAAGAAAAGTCAATTTTACAAGAGGAAATTACAAATTTGAGGGAAATGGTTTCAAACTTAGATGAATTTACAGAGAAAAGTAGAAAACTATAAGAAAATTGTTATAAATTTCGGAGGAAAACCTCAAACATTCAAGACTGAAGTCATTACTCAAGTTTTTAAGTGGGTTCTCTTTGTACCCTTAACTAGAAATTTTTGGTTGTCTCCTTTAATTCACATGGCACTTGATATTTTCTAACCTGTTTGTATACCACCATAGACAGAAAGAAGCTGAATTAGACAGAGCTCAGAGAAGGCAAGATTAGACAGACGAGAGGAGCCAAGGAGAGGAAAGTGTTCAGGCAGAGGGCCCAGGAGAGGTGGAAGCAGAAGAAGGAGAGAAGAATGACACTAGTAATAAGTCCAAACACAGAACATCTGGGTTAGACCCCAACTGGCCCAATATTCCACCATTCAAGCCTCAGTTGTACAATACTTCAAATAGTAACTTCCATATGCAAAGCTACTGTGCAAAAATAAAAAAAAAGAAATAAATAGTGTAAAATTAACATTCTGGTTACAATAGTATCATGTGTCCACCTCCCCATCCCCTGGAAAAATATGTTGCCACCGCACCAAGGTCTTTAAGGCAGAGGAAACACTGAACCATCCACTACTCCATCCATCTGGACTATCCAGGGTTGCACGGAACCCTGGAACTCCAGGGACAAGAGTTGCAAATTAGCTAATAGCTATACACTCTATGTGCAACACATCAGATTGATTGTCATTGATTAATTGTCTATGTTTATTGCACTGTCCCTGTCAAATAAACTAATCTATCTATCATCAGTAAACAAGACTGAAAATTAGTCTTCATATATTTCTCGACCCACTGCAACCGTTTCTGCTTGTGAGCATTACTTAGGGGTGGCCGAATAGTAGGTTTATGCACAACTGCAAGCCTCTACAGGATCCTACACCTTGAGGTTCGTGGGACTCCAGAGGCACCAGCAGCTTCAAATACCTGTTTGCTGCTTTGCAATGGCATTTTAGCAACTGCTCTCTTAATCCGATGATTTTTTCTGGCAGAAACCTTCCTCATTATGCCTTTATCTGCACAAACCTGTCTGTGCTCTGAGTCAGCCACAGATTTCTTCACAGTACGATGATAACGCTTAAATTTTCATGAGCTAATGTTTTTATACCTTGTCCAAGGCATTGCACTATTGATGCTTTTCGGTAGCAGAGAGATCCTTTTTTTTCCCCATATTGTTTGAAACCTGTGGCATGTTTAATGATGTGGAACATCCTTCTTAAGTAGTTTTCCTTTAATTGGGCTCACCTGGCAAACTAATTACAACACGCGTCTGAGATTGATATCAGTGATCCAAAGAGCCCTGAGACACAATAACATCCATGAGTTTAATTGAAAAACAAAAAATTGAATGGTCATGACACTAAAATCCATCCATCCATCCATCTTCTACCACTTTTCCAGAGGTCAGGGTCGTGGAGGCAGCAGTTCAAGCAGAGAAACCCAGACTTCACTCTCCCCGGCCACCTGCTCCAGCTCTTCAGAGGGGATACCAGGGCATTCCCAGACCAACTGGGAGATACAGTCTCTCCAGAGAGTCCTGGGTCTGCCCTGGGGTCTCCTCCCAGTGGGATGTGCCCGAAACACCTCAAGTGGGAGGCGTCCAGGAGGCATCGTAATCAGATGCCCAAACCACCTCAGCTGGCTCCTTTCAATGTGGAGGAGTAGCGGTTCTACTCTGAGCCTATCCTGGATGACTGAGCTCCTCACCCCATCACTAAGGGTGAGTCCAGCAATCCTACGAAGAAAGCTCATTTCAGCTGCTTGTATCCACAATCTCATTCTTTCGGTCATTACCCAAAGCTCGTGACCGTAGGTGAGGGTAGGAACGTAGATTGACTGGTAAATCTACAGTTTTGCCTTACAGCTTAGCTCCCTCTCCACCACAATGGACTGGTACAACGTCTGCATCACTGCAGATGCTGCTCTGATTCTTCTGTCAATCTCTCGCTCCATTCTCCCCTCACTCGTGAATAAGACCCCGAGATACTTAAAACTCTTCCACTTAGGGCAGGAGCCTGTCCCCAACCCGGAGAGGACAATCCACCTTTTTCCGACTGAGGACCATGAACTCCGACTTGGAGGTGCCGATTCTCATCCCAGCCGCTTCACACTCAGTGGCAAACTGTCCCAGTAAGACCTGTAGGTCATTGCTGGATGAAGCCAACAGGACAACATCAACTGCAAACAGCAGAGATGAGATCCTGTGGTCACCTAGCATGACACCTTCTGTTCCCTGGCTGTGCCGAGAAATCCTAAATCCTGTCCATAAAAATTATGAACAGGATCGGTGACAAAGGGCAGCCGTGGCGGAGTCCAACTCTCACTGGGAATGAGTCTGACCAAGTGCTGGCAATACGAACCAAACTCTCACAACGGTCATACAGAGACCAGATAGCTCATAACAAGAAGCCCGATACCCCATACTCCCGAAGCACCCCCCACAAAAAAACACAAGGGACACGGTCAAATGCCTTCTCCAAGTCCACAAAACACATGTAAACTGGTTGGGCAAACTCCCACAAACCCTCGAGGATTCTTGAGAGGGTAAAGAGTTGGTCTGCTGTGCCACAGCCAGGACAAAAACCACATTGCTCCTCCCGAATCCGAGGTTCGACCAACGGCCAGACTCTCCTCTACAGTGCCTTGGCGTAGACCTTCCCAAGGAGGCTGAGGAGTCTGATCCCTCTAAAGTTGGAGCACACCCTCCAGTCCCCTTTTTTAAAGACAGGAACCACCACCACGGTTTGCCATGCCAAAAGGCGCTGTCCCCGACCTCCACGCAATGATGTAGAGGGGTGTCAACCATGACAGCCCTACAACATCCAGGGCCTTGAAGTACTCAGGGCAAATCTCATCCACCCTCGGGGCCCGGCCACCAAGGAGCTTTTTAACCACCTTGGCAACCTCAGCCCCTGTGACAGGCAAGTCGTCCCCCTCATCCACAAGCCCTGCTTCCTCTGTGGAAAGCGTGTCAGTGGGATTGAGGAGATCCTCGAAGTATTCCTTCAACCGCCTGACGATATCCCTAGTTGAAGTCAGCAGCGAACCATCCGCACCATACACACTGTGGACAGGGAGCTGCTTTCCCCTCCTGAGCCACCGGACAGTTTGCCAGAATCTCTTCGAGGCCGACCGAAAGTCTCGTTCCATGGCCTCACCGAACTCCTCCCACACCAGAGTTTTTGCTTCAGCAACCACCCAAGCTGCACTCCGCTTGGCCTGCCGGTACACCTCAGCTGCTTCGGGAGGACTCTTCTTCAGCTTAAAATCCTATTTGCAAAATAATTTGGAACGCAGTGTAGTTGTGCGTTATATTGCTTTTTTTAATACCGTGGTTGTATTATGCTAAACCACTTGGAATCAATTTATATTTTGCTAAAAACAAAAGTCTGACTAGTGAAACATGGTCTTCTTACATTTGACTGTCTCATAAACATACTAACCTTATATACATGAAGCCAAGGGCTCTGATGTAAGGAGAGTCTGTGTGAGTGATCAGACCCATCACCTGTTTGCGGGTCAGCTTCAGGGTAAACAGTTTGTATAGAAGACAGAAAGCAGTAGACACAATCCCACCTGTTCCAACTCCACGCACCTAAAAAAAGATGAAAAAAAAAAATTAAAAGCATGCCATCACTGAGAGCTAGCCTTACACAACTACCAACCATTTATCTAGTACTGTCAGTAGTTAGTGTGTTTTAACAGCATAAATCAAGTTATATATGAATTTTGGTTAAATTTATTGGAGAGGTTAGAAACAGACCAAGCACCAGTCAATTAGATTTTAGAGGTGATCCATCAGCCTCCGACATTAAAAAAACTAACTAACTAACTAACTAACCTGCACTTATATAGCGCTTTTCTAGTCACAAAGACCACTCAAAGCGCTTTCATTAATACTAACCCTCTATTCTAAGGGCCTATAGGAAACAGATATCTAGGGACAATTTAGAACAGCCAATTAACCTAACATGCATGTCTTTGGCATGTGGGAGGAAACTGGAGAAATCCCGGAGTAAACCCACGCAACACGGGGAGAACATGCAAACTCCACACAGATCACTGTTGGTCGGGGGCTGGGATCGAACCCACGATCCCACGATCCCCACAATCCCCCGGCCAAGGGTAAACTGTGCTGCCGCAGTGCTAACCACTGCGCCACCGTGCAGCCCAAAAAAAAAAAAAAGATTCCAAAGGATGAATTAAGTGCCTTGACAGATGTTTTGATGGTGTTGTCTGCTTTCACCAAACAGGCTGTTACAAGAAATTATCATTTGCCTTGCTGGAGGTTTCTTCAGACCTTTAAAGTGACATGACCAATGTGGGGATTAAGGTGGGGAAAACAAAAATCACGTACTTCTCACTTACCCCTCCGCACATTCCAGTCTGGCCTGCAGTCTTTCTGCTTCCTTTTTCCCAGGGCTCAACATGGGTCACCTGTAGACACACAAACACATTAGGCCCCTGCAATGTACCAGAACATAAAATGACAGTGAGAAATGATAAATGCCAATATACTGTTTCTAAAAACTGACTTTCACTATGGAATCATGCTTTTGGCTACAAGTTTGGTAAATAGAAACAAGCCAGACAAAGTTAAACAGTTATTACCAATTTGATAATTAAGCATGCACAACTTTCAGGAAAAATATGTTGCCACCACATATTTTTCTGAAAATTGTGCATGCTATGTTGCCACTACGGGGCGGCGCGGTGGAGGAGTGGTTAGCACTGCGGCAGCACAGCAACTCACCCTTGGCCGGGGGATCTGGGTTCAATCCCAGCCCCCGACCAACAGTGATCTGTGTGGAGTTTGCATGTTCTCCCCGTGTCTGCGTGGGTTTACTCCGGGATTTCTCCGGTTTCCTCCCACATGCCAAAAACATGCAAGTTAGGTTAATTGGCATCAAAACTGGGGATTCTAAATTGTCCTTAGGTATGACTGTGAGAGCGAATGGTTGTCTGTCTCTCTGTGTTGGCCCTGTGATGGACTGGCGATCTGTCCAGGGTGTACCCTGCCTCTCGCCCAAACATGCTAGGATAGGCTCCAGCCCCCCCGCGACCCGAACAGGATTAAGCGGAAGAAGATGAATGAATGAAATGTTGCCACCACGCCAAGGTCTTTAAGCCAGAGGAAACACTGGGCTATAGCTCCCGTATCCATAGCCAGTGTCAAAAATAAACAGTTTGTGAAATACAATTTTGATTGTTTAAGTGTATAAGACAAGATAAGATAAGCCTTTATTAGTCCCACAACGGGGAAATTCCAGGATTGCAACAGCACAGGGATAGCAACACTCAGAGCAACAATCAGAAGGCAAGAAAAAAACAAAAAACAAGATAAACATTTTAGTTAATTTGCATATCCCTTTTAGGTCCAAAGGTTTACTATTTCTTCGTCAATTGTTTACAGGAGCCGGTTTTGAGTTCACTTTTGTACTTCTTCATGAGAGTTTGAATTTTAAGTTAAGCCTTTATTAGTCCCACAATGGGGAAATTACAGATTACAGCAGCAAAGGGACAGTAGTGCTCAGAGCAATAGTAAATAAGATAAGAATCGTGGTTAGCCAAAGCAGTAACTAGAAAAGCACTCGGAGAGCGCAGACCTCCGCCAAGCGCCACAGTTCCCCCCATACAGTGTTTGTGTGTACGTTTTCAGATTCCTTGACCATGAAAACATATGACTAGCAATTGGATTCACAATGATAGGATTAGTGGTTCAGTAGTTATTGACGAAAATGGCATATTCCATAATGGCGGTTTAGCGCCACAGTTCCCCCCATACAGTGTTTGTGTGTTCGCTTTCAGATTCGTTGACCATGAAAACATATGACAAGCAATTGGATTGACAATGAAAGGATTAGTGGTTTAGTAGTTATTCACGAAAATGGCATTTTGTGTAATGGCGGTTTTCTTGTGGACGGTGATCTGGATCACCACCAAAATCTAATGATCTGTAGGATACCCCATTTCTGACAATCTGTGAAAATTTCATGAAAATCCGTCCATAACTTTTTGAGTTATCTTGCTAACAAAAACAAACAGACAAACAGACAAATACAGTGTTTGTGTGTATGTTTTCAGATTCCTTGACCATGAAAACATATGACTAGCAATTGGATTCACAATGATAGGATTAGTGGTTCAGTAGTTATTGACGAAAATGGCATTTTCTGTAATGGTGGTTTAGCGCCACACTTCCCCCAAACAGTGTTTGTGTGTACGTTTTCAGATTCCTTGACCATGAAAACATATGACTAGCAATTGGATTGACAATGATAGGATTAGTGGTTTAGTAGTTATTCACGAAAATGGCATTTTGCATAATGGCGGTTTTCTTGTGGACGGTGATCCGGATCACCACCAAAATCTAATCATCTGTAGGATACCCCATTTCTGACAATCTGTGAAAATTTCATGAAAATCCGTCCATAACTTTTTGAGTTATCTTGTTAACAAACAAACAAACAGACAAACCAACGCCGATGATCACAAAACCTCCTTGGCGGAGGTAAATATACATATATACACAGTATATATACATAGTGCAGGAGCATTGCAGTTAGATGGTATTAACTGCATTACTGTACAGTTAGTTAAATTACCCAGCAAAATATAAATAGACCCCATATTTCAATAAAATAACATTTGAAACACTAGTTTAGGCAACATCACGCTGCCTTCTTTTCTATTACTCATAAACTGACTGTAAATACTGCCTGCAATAGTGAGAACATATTAAATGGCCCAATTTAACCTCACACCATAAATATCACAGTACGGTACGCGAGATTGAATGGACGTCTTTATAAAGCTAGCATGTGGGTTAGCATGCTAATGCAAGCTTACCTTGAAATATATTTCGTCCACGACTTCATGGTAGGTCTTCAATTCGTAAAGCTGCACTTTGAAGTATGGCGACGACAGAACATTAGTAAGAATCATTGGGTTGAGGTTCATAGTCTTTTCGTTGCCCCACAGAGGCAGGACGTTTCCATGTTTCCCCGACGCAGGCTTGCTAACGGCCTGTGCTGGTAGCTGATTTCCGACGTTAGCCATGTTAGCTGAAGCCCACACCACCAAAATTGTTTACCTTAGTGTATTTCTGACTACACATCCATCAATGAAATGACATTAATTGTCACTCGGTGAGAACTATAATCGTTAGGATCTTGCTGAACGGACAAAAACAACTTCCCGCCGTCGTTTCAGCTGAATCGTCGCGAATTAAAACCGGAACTGTGACATCAGTGGCGCATTGACGTGCTTACGTCACTGCATTCAAAGCTTGAATTTAGAACTCAAAAGGTTAAAACAACTAGAGATTCAAATTTATGTACATCACACTGCATTCACAAACTTTAGTTTTTGCTTTTCAATTAAAAAAAACTCAGTGGATTGTTAATAAAGGATGACTGATCAAAACCTGCAGTGACTAAACTGGGTTTGTTTTGATTTATTGTCCTAGTTAATTAATTTAAACACTGTGGAGAGCGCAATAAGAAACCAGACTTGCACGGCAGACGAACTTCATTCACCCTCTCACTTCATTCATACACAGAAAAAGCATTCCCTTCATACACCAGGGTCTCTCCTTTAATATCACTCCGCTCCTTCCCCACATTGCCTGAGATCTTGCATCACAATACATTCAATACATCATCACTCCCACTGTCCCCGCAGCTACTCTTCCCTGCTGCATTACCATAACTTCTCCCATCACAATACCTTATTGTCCTCATCTGTTTAATCCCCCCCACCCCCCCGCTCTACCGGCAGAGGGATCATTTGCCTCCCCTCTGCTTCCAGTCTGAGATGACTATCCCAGCATGGGCTCCCCCACACCCCCAGAGTCTCAGACTGAGTGTCAACCCTCACGCAGTTTTTGGCTTCAGTCTCCTCCCATATACATAGAGGGATATCAGATGTTTCATATTAACAGATCTCAAAAAAAGGGTGGCGGTGTTGCACTGTATATTCATGACCTGCATAGGTGTAAGCTTGTAAATGGAATGTCCTTTGCACTACCAGGGATTTTAGAATGTGTTACTGTTGAGATTGACCAAGATAAAACAAAAAATCTAATTATATTGTAGGAGTCAAGAATTGAGGAGACTGGATGATTTTTCCAGTAACTGCTTTAATTCTCACTCATCCTACGTCCTCTCTCGATCGGAGTGAAAAGAGACAGGACGCAGTCACACACATACATTTATACACTCATCTCTAACAATACATCACACAAAAGTCTCAATACTCAGCTACATCCTTTCATCTGTAATAGAACACCCAGAGTCCTTCTGTTCTCCTCTCTGACCCCCAAAGGCCAGGCCGGGTAATCTTCTCCCCTCTCCTGAGTCCCCAGGGGGTGCAGACACGTCTTCCTCTTGAGGTGTGAAGTCAATACACATGGCTAGCTCAAAGTCTCTCTTGGCTGAATTCAGCCAGCCACATGTGAGTCACATAGGTTATAACTATGGGCTCCACATCACTCCCCCCTTCCACGCGAAAGACTGGGCACCCACATACAGTCATACAACAGTCATACAGCACGTCACCCCCCCCCGCCAACAGAATCTCACAGCAACCCAAACAACCTGACCAAAAAAACACATCATTCTGCATGCAGCTTAGGTTTCAATCTTCGCCCGAATTTGCTGTATGCAGGTCTCCTGCTCTGTGTTGGGCCGTCCTGCTGTGCATCTGTGGAGTGAGGGGGAGAAGGGTTATTTGCCCCTCGTGGGGGGTCCCGGGGCCGCCACTTCGGAGGCCTGCCGCGTCGTGGCGCACCTGCCGGCCGTACAGACTCGTTATGCAACACAAAAGCAGGCTTTAATCTATCGATACTGATCGTCTCCCTCCTGCCCCCCAAATCTAGCACAAAATATTTCTCCCCGGTTTCCAGCACTCGAAATGGACCATCGTAAGGTGGGCGGAGGCTATGCCGCTGAGCATCGTGCCTGACAAAAACAAACACTGCGTCTCGTAAAGCCTGGGGCACGAACACACGCGGGAAAGAGTGATGAGCGGGGCCCGGGAGCATTTCTGCTCCCGTGTTACTCAGAGACCCCTGGATCGGGGGGGGGCCCTGGTGCCGTGTGGTCGGGTAAAAACTCGCCTGGCAGCCTGAGCGGTTGTGCGAAGACCAATTCTGCTGGTGAGGCATCTAGATCCTCTTTGGGTGCCGAACGCAACCCCAATAAAACCCATGGTAGTTTGTTCACCCAATCTGTGTCTGTCAGTGAGGCTCTGAGGGCTGCCTTCAAAGACCTGTGAAAACGCTCGCATAAACCGTTGGCCTAGGGATGGTAAGCGGTCGTGCGATGTACTGCCGCTCCTAAGCCGCTGGCCACTGCTGACCACAGTTCCGACGCAAATTGAGGTCCCCTATCAGACGAAATATCTGACAGGACCCCGAACCGCGCTACCCAGGCTGTTAAAAAAGCGCGTGCCACCTCTGCCGCTGTGGTCGATGTTAACGGGACCACTTCCGGCCAACGAGTGGTTCGGTCTACCATTGTCAAGAGATGCGTGAACCCTTGTGAAGTGGGCAGGGGGCCCACGAGGTCCATGTGCACATGATCGAACCTTTTAGCCGGAATGTGGAACGGTTCTAACGGTTCTAACGGTTCCTTAGTGTGCCTGTGAATCTTAGCGCGCTGGCAAGCCATGCAGGTTTTAGCCCACTCCTTCACGTGCTTGCGCAGGCTCGGCCAAATAAACTTCTCCGCCACCATTTTCACCGAAGCGCGCACCCCTGGGTGCGCTAGGGAGTGCACGGCGTCAAAAACGCGACGGCGCCACGCGGCTGGCACCACCAGGCACGGTCACCCTGTGGATACATCGCAAATAAGCGGGGGGAAACGGGTTTGTAGATTTCTGCGTTCCAGCCTTAACCCTGTTGGTCCAGACAGGAGCGCGAGCACGTCTGCGTCCTCGCTCTGCTCCGCCGCCATGGCTGCATAATCTATTCCCACGTGGACCGGAGCCGCGCGCGTGTCCGCGCTGTTACCGCGCTGTTACCGCGCTGTTACCGCACTCTGGGTAAGCGGCCGCGCAATCGGTTTCCACGCGGACGGGTACTGTTAATGCGCGCGACAGACAGTCTGCCACCGCATTGATTTTACCGGCTACGTGCTGAATATCGGTGGTAAATTCAGAAATTGCGGCCAGCTGTCTCTGTTGCTGCCCTGACCACGGTTCTGAAGTTTTGGACATCGCAAAAGTGAGCGGTTTGTGGTCAACAAACGCGATGAAACGCCCCCCTTCCAACCAGAACTGGAAATGGCGAATAGCCAAGTGGAGCGCCAGCAGCTCCCTGTCAAACGCGCTGTATTTTCCCTCAGCCTCGCGTAGGGATCTGCTGAAGAATGCGAGTGGTTGCCAAACCCCGGCAACCTGCTGTTCCATTACGGCCCCTATGGCCACATCTGACACGTCCGTGGTTAGCGCTATGCGGGCTGCCGGGTCTGGGTAGGCCAACAGTGCCGCGTTTGCCAGTGCCCGTTTAACCTCTGTGAATGCGCGCTCACGCTCCGGGGACCATTCAATCACATGGGAGGGCTTCTGCTTTTTGAGCGCGGTGTACAAGGGCTGCATAAGCTGCGCTGCGTGGGGTATGAAACGGTTATAAAAATTTACCATCCCCCAAAATTCTTGCAACGCTTTTACCATTTGAGGCTGGGGAAAATCTGCCACTGCGCGTACTTTGGCCGGCAGAGGAACTGCTCCCTCCGAGGAAACGCGGTGCCCTAAAAAGTCGATTTGTGCCACGCCAAAATGGCACTTGGCCGGGATGATTATCAACCCATGCTCTCCTAACCTCTGAAAAACTGTCGTGAGGTGTTTTGCGTGCTCCTCCTTGGAGGTGCTGGCTACCAAAATGTCGTCTAAATAGACAAAAACGAAAGAAAGGTCGCGCAACACTGCATCCATCATCCGTTGGAAGGATTGTGCGGCGCCTTTAAGGCCAAAAGGCATTCGTAAAAACTCAAAAAGCCCGAACGGGGTTATTACAGCTGTTTTGGGGATGTCCTCTGGTCGGACCGGGACTTGGTGATAACCACGGACCAGGTCTATTTTAGAAAAAATGCGCGCCTTCGCCAAGTGCACTGAAAAGTCCTGGATATGCGGAATTGGGTACCGGTCCTGCGCTGTGGCATTGTTCAACCTGCGGTAATCGCCACAAGGTCTCCATGAGCCGTCAGCTTAAGGTACCATGTGGAGGGGGGAAGCCCAAGCGGACTTCGAGTGGCGAATTATGCCCAACCTTTCCAGGTTGGCGAACTCCTCGCGTGCAATGGAGAGTTTAGCTGCATCCAAGCGCCGAGCCTTCGCAAAAACGGGTGGGCCACTCGTGGTAATAAAGTGCTCCACCCCGTGCTTCGCCACCTTAGCTGAAAAAGTAGGAACTGTGAGTGCTGGGAACTGGTGTAGAAGGCTGTGAAACTTACCACCTGTTGTGGCGACGTTTGTCTGAACTGGCGGCGGGCACACCCGAGCTGCACAAGGGATAGAACAGAAAGAGAGTGCATTTACTAGTCGTTTGTTGGCCAGATCAACTAACAAACCATGTGAACACAGAAAATCAGCACCTAACATATTGAAGCTCACTGCCGCCACGATGAAATTCCACTCATAGGCGCGGCCGTGGAAGGACAGAGACAAGGTTCTCTCTCCGTACGTCTTGATGCTGGAGCCATTGGCCGCTGTCGCTCCGTCTCCGCGGGGTCCCGCGACCCGATCAGCATAGGTGGCAGTGATGAAGCTCCTCTGGGCTCCGGTGTCCACTAGGAATTGCCACCCGGAGCCCGCGTCTGTAAGATAAAGCAGCTTGTTCCGTTCGCCGAGAGTGGAAGCTGCTAACGGCTCCCGGCCCGGTCGTTTCCCTGCTTTTTGAACTTGCAGGGCGGGATGCATTTGTGCGCCTTCCCAGCAAAACGTCGATGGTAAAAACAGAGGCCATCATCTCCCCTGCCACGGAATCTCGCCGCTGCTGTCGCCGTTGAGGTGGTCGCTGCCGTCTCTGGCTCCACACTGCCCCCGGCCGCCACGACGAGGTCTGCCACTGCCACGGAATCCTCTTGTTCCTCGTAGGCGTTGAGGAGCCGCTCCGCCTCTTGGGCCAGGTCGCGGAAGTCCTGCTGGGTCAAACATCTCCTGCTGGACAGGGAACCTCTCGTGTGCGCTGGGAGGGTTCTCAGGAAAATATGTTTGAAAAGGAACGTGTCGTTGTCCGTCCCGATCATTTGCAGCATGTCCTCCATGAGGACAGTCGGCCTGCGTCCACCTCTGTCGCGCAGGTCCAGTAGCTGCCTGGCTCTTGCCTCAGACGACGGCACGAAGCTCCTGATGAGGGTGGCTTTCAGCGCGTCGTATTTGCCGACAGCAGGTGGTTGCTGCACCAGGCTCCGCACACACCGAGCTGTGCGGCTGTTGAGCGTCGCGATGACATTATGGAATTTAATGTCATCCGCTGAGACTCCCCCGAGCAGGAACCGCGACTCCACATGCTGGAACCACGAGTGCGGGTCGCTTTGCCAGAACTCAGGGAGCTTAATCAGTCTTGTGCCCCTGCTGGCATTCCCCGGTGAATCCGGGTCTGAGCGGCTGTCTCCCAGCTCTTCCATATCGATCACGAGGCTGTCCTCCAGCCTCGGCGTGCTCAGATTCATGCGTAGGTCACCAATTGTAGGAGTCAAGAATTGAGGAGACTGGATGATTTTTCCAGTAACTGCTTTAATTCTCACTCATCCTACGTCCTCTCTCGATCGGAGTGAAAAGAGACAGGACGCAGTCACACACATACATTTATACATTCATCTCTAACAATACATCACACAAAAGTCTCAATACACAGCTACATCCTTTCATCTGTAATAGAACACCCAGAGTCCTTCTGTTCTCCTCTCTGACCCCCAAAGGTCAGGCCGGGTAATCTTCTCCCCTCTCCTGAGTCCCCAGGGGGTGCAGACACGTCTTCCTCTTGAGGTGTGAAGTCAATACACATGGCTAGCTCAAAGTCTCTCTTGGCTGAATTCAGCCAGCCACATGTGAGTTACATAGGTTATAACTATGGGCTCCACAATAAGCTGTATATATAGAACGCCGGGAACTTGCATTGAGACATTCAGAGATAAATTAGTCGAGCTGTACAATAATATTACTAATAAGAAAATGGTAGTAATTTGTGGAGATTTCAATACTGATTTACTAAATCCATATCAACAAAATATAATTACAGAGTTCATGAATTCTATGTACAGTATCAGTCTATATCCCACAATAACACATCCCAGTAGAATCACAGTTCACACTGCTACACTTATTGACAACCTGTTTGTTAATATTATTGATAAGAAAATAGAAAGTGGATTATTGATAAATGATATAAGTGACCACTTGCCAACCTTTGCACTTATCCATGGCCACACGGGGGCCAATACAGAAAAAAATTTAAAATCGTTCAGATACAAATCACAAAATGCAATCAGTTCTTTTAAAGGAGACCTGCTGAAGCAAGACTGGACAGAAGTCTATGTATCAGATGTAAATGAAGCCTATGACACATTTATAAACATTGTAACCACTCTTTATGAAAAAAAATTGTCCATTAGTACAGAAAAAGCTTAAACATAAATTTGCCGATAAGCCATGGTTAAACAAAGGATTACAAAAGGCGTGTAAAAAGAAAAAATTATTATATAAAGCTTTCCTAAAGAAAAGGACAAAAGAAGCAGAGCATCGGTATAAAACATACAAAAATAAGTTAACATATATAATAAGATGTAGTAAAAGAGACTATTACAGTAAAGAACTGGAGAAAAACAGAGACAATATTAAAAATACATGGACAATACTTAACAATATTCTTGGAAATAAAAACAGAAATGCAAACTACCCAACCGATTTTTCAAAAAATAATAAAACAGCTCAGAGTGTGAATGCAGCTTCACCTGCAGATGAATTTAATAAGATAAGATAAGATAAGATAAGATAAGCCTTTATTAGTCCCACAACGGGGAAATTCCAGGATTGCAACAGCACAGGGATAGCAACACTCAGAGCAACAATCAGAAGGCAAGAAAAAAAACAAGCAAGCAAGAGCAGCTAATATACAGTACATATGTACATATTACTATAAAATATATATATACACACACACACACACAGACACACAGTGCAGAGCATTGTAGCTGGATGGAATAAATATATGAATATATGAACACAGTGCAGAGCATTGTAGCTAGATGGAATAAATATGTAAATATATAAACACCCACAGTACGGAGCATTGCAGCTAGGTGGAATAAATATGCAAGTATATAAACACACACAGTGCGGAGCAATGTAGCTAGATGGAATAATATGTAGATATATAAAAAACAGTGCGGAGCATTGTAGCTAGATGGAATAAATATATAGATATATAAATATAAACACACCCAGTGCTGAGCATTGTAGCTAGATGGAATAAATATATAGATATATAAATATAAACACACCCAGTGCAGAGCATTGTAGCTAGATGGAATAAATATGTAAATATATAAACACACACAGTGCAGAGCATTGTTGCTAGGTGGGATGAAACAGCATAACCGTCTATTTAGTTATCCTACATGGTAGGATTATGTGCCCATACATATTCTCACCCTCCATAGCGACCGGTATGTTCCTAGTTGTATGCCGGAGAGGACCATTGTGTAAGTCTATTGCATCTTTTGCATTCAAAAAAAAAAAAAAAAAAAAAAAAAAAAAAACTATTAGTTTGTTACGTCTTTTTGCTATCTCTGCGAGCAGCCCTGCTTAGGTTGTACAGTCTGACAGCCGTTGGTAGGAAGGACCTACGAAACCTCTCGGTTGTGCACCTGGGATGATGTAGTCTGCTGCTAAATGAGCTCCTCAGTGCATCCAGTATGTCCTGCATAGGGTGGAACTCGGACTCCAGCAGAGATGACAGTTTAGCCACCGTCCTTCTCTCTCCTATCTCCTCCATCGGATCAAGGCGTTGCCCCAGGACAGAGCTAGCTTTCTTAATCAGTTTGTTCAGTCTCTTCCTATCGGCTGCAGTAATGCCACTGCCCCAGCAGACCACTCCAAAAGTGATGGCTGATGCCACCACCGTGTCATAGAATGACTTCAGCAGCGCCCCTTGTACACCAAAAGACCTGAGTCTCCTCAGCAGGAACAGCCTGCGCTGTCCCTTCTTGTAGAGTGCGTCAGTATTGTGTGACCAGTCTAGTTTATTGTTCAGATGAATACCCAGGTACTTGTAGGATGTCACCATCTCGATGTCTGTTCCCTGTATATTTACTGGTGCTGTGAGGGGCTGCCCATGCCTGCGGCAGTCCACCACCAGCTCCTTAGTTTTCCTCGCGTTGATCTGGAGGCAGTTCCGATGGCACCAGTCCACAAAGTCCTGGATAAGCCCTCTGTACTCAGCTTCATCTCCGCTGGAGATGAGACCAACGATCGCAGAGTCATCAGAGAACTTCTGTAGATGGCAATGTGTTGTGTTGTGTGAGAAGTCCGCAGTATAAAGAGTGAACAGGAAGGGAGCCAGCACCGTTCCCTGGGGGGCCCCCGTGCTACTGATGATCGTGTCGGAAACACAGTCCCGGGTTCTCACAAACTGAGGCCGGTTCGTGAGGTAGTCCAGGATCCATGATGACAGGTGCTGGTCCACCCCTGCGCGCAGCAGCTTGTCCTTCAGGATCATCGGTTGGATGGTGTTGAAAGCACTGGAGAAGTCAAAGAACATGATCCTCACCATATTCCCGGGCTTCTCCAGGTGGGACAGAGAACGGTGAAGGAGGAAGATCACCGCATCCTCCACCCCAATGCCATGCTGGTAGGCGAACTGGAGTGGATCCATCGCTGGTTCCACCAGGGGGCGGAGATGAGCAAGGAGCAGTCTCTCCAGGGTCTTCATCAAGTGGGACGTCAAGGCCACCGGTCTGAAGCTGTTCAGGTCTTTGGGGTGGGAAGTTTTTGGTACAGGTACCACACAAGATGTTTTCCACAGCTGTGGTACCCTCCCCAGTTTCAGGCTCATGTTGAAGATATATGTCACAATCCCACACAGCTGGTCTGCACAGGACTTGAGGAGCTTTGCGCTGATGCCGTCCGGTCCCGACGCCTTCCTCGCCTTGATCTTCCTCAGCTCCGTCCTCACCTGGGTCTTGGTCAGGGTCAGGATGGGGGGCTGTGTGTTGGGAGTGGGGGGGGGTGTCGGTGGAGTGGGGAGTGGGTAGCAGGACTTGATTTCTTAGAGGCAGCAGTGGTTGTTGTGCAGACAGGGGGGAGGGCGGTTGGTCAAATCTATTGAAAAACAGATTCAGGTTGTTCGCCCACTCCCTGCCCCCCGTGGCCTGGGGGGAGGTATTCTGGAGCCCCGAGATGGTTTTGAGGTTTCTCCAGACCCCGCTGATGTCGCTCTGTTGCAGCTTGTCCTCCATCTTCTTCCTGAAGCTGTCCTTGCCTTCTCTGATCTTTCTCCTCAGCTCCCTCTGTACGGACTTCAGCATCTCCCTGTTCCCCGACCTGAAGATCCTCTTCTTCTCTCTCAGAAGTGTTTTTATCTCAGGGTTGATCCAGGGTTTGTTGTTTGAGTGACGCCGTATGGTCTTGGTGGGAACGGATTTGTCCACACAGAAGCTGAGGTAGCCCGTGAAGGTGTGAATGAGGCCATCGATGTCCTCACCATGTGGATCGCAGAGCTGCTTCCAGGCAGTGGCTTCAAAACAGTCCTTTAGAGTGTCCATTGTCTCCTCAGACCATAACTCCACAGTGTGCATGGCCGGAGGTTGTCTGTGCACTAGGGGTTTGTACACCGGTCGGAGATGAACCAAGTTGTGATCCGATCTCCCAAGTGGGGGGAGTTGTGATGAGGTGTACGCCTCCTTAGTGTTTGCGTAGAACAAATCCAGTGTTTTATTGTCTCTAGTGTGGCATGTGACATACTGGGTGAAAGTGGGCAGAATGGGAGACAGTGAAACGTGGTTGAAATCGCCTGAGATGAGGAGAAGAGCATCTGGGTGTTCTGTCTGCAGCCTGCTGGTTACTGAATGGATGACGTCACGCGCTGTCCCAGCGTTCGCCGTCGGATTTGCATAAACAACAATGCAGATCACGTGTGAGTGTTCTCTCGGGAGATATGTAGGCCTCATGCTAACAGCTAGCAACTCAATGTCTTTGCTGCAGTGTCGTTGTTTAACAGTGATATGTCCCGGTCTACACCAGTTGTTGTTAACATACATTATCACTCCACCGCCCCTAGTTTTGCCACTCTCTGGTGTTCGGTCAGCTCGTATCATGTGAAAACCCTCCAGCTCAATGTTAGCATCTGCTGCTAGTTCAGTTAGCCACGTCTCAGTAAACAAAAGGAGAGAGCACTCCCGGTAAGTGCTATCATAACGGGAGATAGCCGCTAGCTCATCTAACTTTCCCAGTATCGACCGTACATTTCCCATGACAACAGATGGAAGGGAGGGTCTGTACCTTATATTTTTTGTCCTCCGCCTTACTCCAGCCCGGCAGCCGCGGCGTTTTCGCCTCAGTTCTCTCGGTATGTCGAGTTTTTCCAGTGGGACCGGGTGGCGGTTAAATGCTAGCAGCTCTTCCCTGTTGTATCGAATCCTGCTATAAACAGTGGCTCCGTCCACCGGCTCAGGAGACATTTGGGACGATCTGTGTGTCCGTGATATAAGTGGGGTGAAAAAAAAAAAAAGTGATCAAAAGAGAGAGGAAGGGAAAAAAAAAACTCGGAATCGAGCCGCTGTTGCAAAAGGCAGCCGACTGGTGTGGCGCCGAGAGATGAGCTAATAACTTTTTTGTTAACATTGGTCCTAATTTAGCTCGAGAAATACCCATTATGGCGCCTACAGGTGATACAATAAGCAAAAAGACTGCTATAAAAGACTCCATTTTCATAAAGAACACAGACGAGAGAGAGGTCATTGAAATTGTTAAATCGTTTAAAAGTAAAACATCTATGGACTGTGATGGTATTGACATGCTCTTAGTCAAAACTATTATTGAATGCTTAGTGAAACCACTGACGTATATCTGTAACCTGTCTCTCCAAACAGGTATATTTCCCAATGCAATGAAAATAGCTAAAGTAATTCCGATATACAAGACGGATGACAGAGGGGAATTCTCTAACTATAGACCAATTTCACTATTGCCGCAATTTTCCAAGATACTTGAAAAAATATTCTATGAGAGAATTGACAACTTCATAACGAAGAATAATTTATTGTGTGAGCAGCAATATGGGTTCAGACACAAGAGGACAACTGCATTTGCTCTAATGGAATTTATAGAAAAAGTATCAACTGCCGTTGAAAATGAGTATTCAGTTGGGGTATTCCTGGATCTTAAAAAAGCATTTGATACAGTGAATCATAATTTATTATTAAAGGAACTACAAAATTGTGGTATTACGGGGGTAGCACTGTCCTGGTTATGTAGTTACTTAAAGAATAGATTATGGGCCTCAGGTTATTTCACACCTTAGACAGAGACAATGAATACACATGGGAGAACAATGCCCAAGTGGGTGAGAGGGGGTTGAATGAAGTGTAGTGTAGATGTCATGCTGTGATGAGGAAGTGCCTTGATCCTTGTGAAGTGTGATTTGATATATAGAGAGGAATGCTTGATGTGACCAGTCAGTCTGTTCTTTGCTTGTGAGATGTGAGTGTGTAATAAATCGTCTGAAATGAATACGCCTTTTCTTTTACACACTCCACACTGGTGACCCAAGACGTATTATGGAACACGAGGCAAGAACCCCGGAGCCGGCCCGGTCGGGAACCCCCAGAGACGCTGAAGCCAACCCGCAGACAGCCCGGACTGGAACCCCCAGCAACGCGTGTGCAGTTTCATTCAAGCTATCGGATTTCTGGCAGCACAACCCGCGCTCTTGGTTCCACCACACCGAGGCCCAGTTCGCCCTCCGGGGAGTAACAGCAGACGACACCAAGTTCTACCATGTGGTAGCAGCGCTGGACTCCCGCACAGCCCAGCAGGTAGCGAGCCTGTTCGATCAGCCACCAGCCAGCAGCAAATATGAGGCGCTCAAGGCTGCGCTCATCCGGCGATACACGCTCTTGGAATGTGAGAGAGCAGAGAGGTTCCTGGCGCGAACCGAGTTAGGAGATGGGTCGGCCGTAGACCTAATGGAGAAGATGCTGGCATTGATGGGCACGGGCGACGGGCACTTTCTGTTTGCCCACCTTTTCCTCTGGAACCTGCCAACAGAAGCAAGAGCGGTTCTGGCCAATTCGCCGTTGCTGGCCACGCGAGACTACCGTGCGCTAGCCCAGGAGGCAGACCAGATCATCCTCACCACCAGGGCGATCACAGTCAACGCGGCAGCAGCAGAGTCCAGCGAGACGACCAGGGGAGGCGAGGAGCCACCGACGGTAGCGGCAACGGGGGCCAAGGAGCACCAGAAAGACACGCTCTGCTTCTACCAACGCAGCTTCGGAGGAAACGCGGGCAGATGCGCGCCACTGTGCCACTTCAAGCGCTCGGGAAACGCCAAGGCCGGCAGTCGGTAGCAGCTGCGACTGCCGGTGAAGAGAACAAGCTGCTCTATGTGACGGACTCGCGCTTGGGGAGACGCTTCCTCATCGACACCGGAGCCCAGAAGAGCGTCATCCTGCCGTCCTACGCTGACCAGCTGGCAGGACCTAGCGGCCCCGGAATGGTGGCAGTAAACAGCTCGGAGATTATGATGTTCGGTGAGAGAACACTGACCTTATCTCTACATGGCCGCTTGTATGAGTGGACTTTTATCATAGCAGCACTGTGTTGCCCGCTCCTGGGCGCTGATTTTCTGTGTGTGCATGGTTTACTTGTGGATGTTGCTAACAGGTGCCTGGTTAATGCACTGTCCTTTGAATCTCTCCCCTGTATAGCTCGAGGGACCTGGCCAACAGCACAAGCCAACGTCACAACTCCAGGCGGTAAGTTCCAAGCACTGCTCACTCAGTTCCCAGCACTCACGGTCCCAACGTTTTCGGCGGCCATCGCTAAACACGGGGTGGAGCATTTTATCACCACCACCGGGGCGCCCGTTTTTGCAAGACCTCGGCACTTGGACGCAGCTAAACTGGCCATAGCGCGCGAGGAGTTCGCCAACCTGGAAAGGTTGGGCATCATCAGGCGATCAAACAGCCCATGGGCATCCCCGCTACACATGGTCCCTAAGGCTGAGGGAGCGTGGCGACCGTGTGGTGATTTCTGCAGGTTGAACAACGCCACAGCACACGACCGCTACCCAATTCCCCACATACAGGATTTTTCCGTTCACCTCACCAGAGCGTGCATTTTTTCTAAAATAGACCTGGTCCGCGGTTACCACCAAGTCCCAGTGCGCGCTGAGGACGTACCCAAAACAGCGGTAATAACTCCGTTCGGTTTATTCGAGTTCCTGCGCATGCCATTTGGGTTAAAAGGCGCAGCACAGACGTTCCAGCGCATGATGGATGCAGTGCTGCGTGACCTCCCGTTCGTGTTCGTCTACCTGGACGATATCCTGGTAGCCAGTACGTCCAAAGACGAACACGAAACCCACCTCAGGACGGTTTTCCGGAGGTTGGAGGAGCACGGGTTAATAATCAACCCGGCGAAATGCCAGTTCGGCGTGACGGAGATTGATTTTTTGGGGCACCGCGTCTCTCCGGAAGGAGCAATCCCGTTGCCTGACAAAATGTGCGCCGTGGCAGATTTTCCCCAGCCTCAGACGGTCAGGGCGCTGCAGGAACTTTTGGGGATGGTGAATTTTTATAACCGTTTCCTTCCCCGCGCGGCGCTGCTCATGCAACCATTGTACGCCGTGCTCAAGAGACAGAAACCCACGGATGGAGTCGAATGGACCCCGGAGGGAGAGCGGGCGTTCTCGGAAGTTAAAGCAGCCCTGGCAAACGCCACACTGCTGGCACATCTGGACCCGACGGCCTGCATAGCGCTCACCACTGACGCTTCAGACGTGGCCATAGGGGCGGTCGTGGAGCAGCGCGTAGCCCGGGCTTGGCAGCCGCTCGCATTTTTCAGCAGAACTTTGTGCGACAGCGAATGTAAATACAGCGTGTTCGACAGAGAGTTGCTGGCTCTCCATCTGGCCATACGCCACTTCCAGTTCTGGCTGGAAGGGCGCAACTTCACCGCGTTCGTAGACCACAAGCCACTAACGTTCGCGATGGCCAAGGTTTCAGAACCGTGGTCGGGCCGGCAGCAGAGACAGCTGGCCGCGATCTCAGAGTTTACTACCGATATTCAGCATGTGTTGGGTAAACTGAATGTGGTGGCGGTCTGCCTCTCGCGCACCGTGGTGGCCCCAGTCTACGTGGGGATAGATTACGCAGCCATGGCCGCGGAGCTTACTAGCAATGCAGACGTGCGCGCGTTCAAGTCTGGACCAACAGGGTTAAGGCTGGAGAGCAGGGTGCTAGACACAAGACACAAGATGGCGGCCCCCCCTAATCTGCAACGTCTCCACGGGACGCTCACGTCCAGTAGTCCCGGTCGCGTGGCGCCACCGCGTGTTTGAGTCGGTTCACACTCTGGCGCACCCAGGAGTGCGCGCGTCAGTCAAAATGGTGGGAGAGAAGTTCGTGTGGCCGAGCCTACGCAAACAAGTAAAAGAGTGGGCTGCAGCCTGCGTGGCGTGCCAACGAGCCAAGGTACACAGACACACGAAGGCTCCCTTGGAGCCATTTCCAGTACCGGCTAAGAGGTTCGACCACGTTCACGTGGACCTCGTGGGCCCCCTCCCGCCATCACAGGGGTGCACGCACCTCTTGCTGCAGCATTTTGGATCAGCTGAAGACTTTTTAAAGATGTTTTAGGACAGCCTGATAATAAAGAATTACAATAATCTAATCTCGAGCTAACAAAAGCGTGGATCAGTTTCTCAGCATCACTCTGAGACAAGATGCTCCTAATCTTGGCAATATTACGCAAATGATAGAAGGCAGTCTTAGAAACAAATTTAATATGTGAATTGAAGGACAAATCCTGATCAAAAATAACTCCAAGGTTCCTCACAGAGCTATTAAGAGAAAGAGTAACCGCATCCAAACTGAAAGTTTGATTTGGAAAGGAATTTCTAAGGTTTTTTGGACCAACAAGAATGACTTCAGTCTTATCTGAATTTAATAGCAGGAAATTACAAGTCATCCAAGCTTTGATTTCCTTAAGACAGGCTTCTAACTTGGCTAATTGATTACTATCATCTGGCTTCATTGACAGGTATAATTGTGTGTCATCTGCATAACAATGAAAATGTATACAGTGCTTTCTAATAATGTTGCCTAACGGAAGCATATATAAACTAAAAAGAGTAGGGCCTAGCACAGATCCCTGTGGAACTCCATGACTAAGCTTTGAGTTGAAAGAAAACTCATTATTTACATGAACAAACTGGAACCTATCAGATAAATAAGATCTAAACCATTGCAACGAAGTTCCATTAAGTCCAACATAGTGTTCTAATCTATCAAGTAGAATATTATGATCGATAGTATCAAAAGCTGCACTAAGGTCTAAAAGGACAAGTACAGAAACTAGTCCATTGTCAGATGCAATGAGGAGGTCGTTAGTGACCTTCGCTAAGGCTGTTTCAGTACTATGATGGATTCTAAACCCAGATTGAAACTCTTCAAGTAAACCATTTCCCTGCAGGTGGTCAAATAATTGCGTAGCAACAACTCTTTCTAAGATTTTTGAAATGAAAGGGAGATTAGAGATTGGTCTATAGTTAGCTAAAGTTCCTGGATCTAGCGTTGGCTTTTTGAGTAAGGGTTTAATTACTCAAAAAGCCAAGAGAGAGGACTCTGCTCTTATCTCTACACGGCCGTACATATGAGTGGACTTTTGTCGTAGCAGCACTGAATTACCATATCCTGGGTGCTGATTTTCTGTGTGCACATGGTTTACTGGTTGATGTTGCTAACAGGCGCCTGGTTAATGCACTGTCCTTTGACTCTCTCCCCTGTATAGCTCGAGTGACCCAGCCAACAGCACAAGCCAACGTCACAGCTACAGGCGGTAAGTTCCACACACTGCTCACTCAGTTCCCAGCACTCACGGTCCCGACGTTTTCCGCGGCCATCGCTAAACACGGGGTGGAGCACTTTATCACCACCACCGGGCCGCCCGTTTTTGCAAGACCTCGGCGCTTGGACGCAGCTAAACTGGCCATAGCGCGCAAGGAGTTCGCCAACCTGGAAAGGTTGGGCATCATCAGGCGCTCGAACAGCCCATGGGCATTCCCGCTACACATGGTCCCTAAGGCTGAGGGATCGTGGCGACTGTGCAGGGATTTCTGCAGGTTGAACAACGCCACAGCGCACGACCGCTACCCAATTCCCCACATACAGGATTTTTCCGTTCACCTTGCCGGAGCACGCATTTTTTCCAAAATAGACCTGGTCCGTGGTTACCACCAAGTCCCAGTGCGCGCTGAGGACATACCGAAAACAGCGGTAATAACTCCGTTCGGTCTATTCAAGTTCCTGCGCATGCCATTTGGGTTAAAAGGAGCGGCACAGACGTTCCAGCGCATGATGGATGCAGTGCTGCGCGATCTCCCGTTCGTGTTCGTCTACCTGGACGATATCCTGGTAGCCAGTGCGTCCGAAGACTAACATGAAACCCACCTCACAACGGTTTTCCAGAGGTTGGAGGAGCACGGGTTAATAATCAACCCGGTGAAATGCCAGTTCGGCGTGACGGAGATTGATTTTTTGGGGCACCGCGTCTCTCTGGAAGGAGCGATCCCGCTGCCTGACAAAGTACACGCCGTGGCGGATTTTCCCCGGCCTCAGACGGTCAGGGGGCTGCAGGAATTTTTGGGAATGGTGAACTTTTATAACCGTTTCCTTCCCCGCGCGGCGCAGCTCATGCAACCATTGTACGCCGCGCTCAAGAAACAGAAACCCGCGGATAGGGTCGAATGGACCCCGGAGCGAGAGCGGGCATTCTCGGAAGTTAAAGCAGCCCTGGCAAACGTCACACTGCTGGTGCATCCGGACCCGACGGCCCGCATAGCGCTCACCACTGATGCTTCAGACGTGGCCATAGGGACTGTCGTGGAGCAGCGCGTCACCGGGGCTTGGCAGCTGCTCGCCTTTTTCAGCAGAACTTTGCGCGACAGCGAACGTAAATACAGCGCGTTCGACAGAGAGTTGCTGGCTCTCCGCCTGGCCATACGCCACTTCCAGTTCTGGCTGGAAGGGCGCAGCTTCACCGCGTTCGTGGACCACAAGCCGCTGACATTCGCGATGGCCAAGGTTTCAGAACCATGGTCAGGCCGGCAGCAGAGACAGCTGGCCGCAGTCTCAGAGTTTACTACCGATATTCAGCATGTGTTGGGTAAACTGAATGTAGTGGCGGACTGCCTCTCGCGCGCCGTGGTGGCCCCGGTCTGCGTGGGGATAGATTACGCAGCCATGGCCGTGGAGCAGATTAGCGATGCAGACGTGCACGCGCTCCAGTCTGGACCAACAGGGTTAAGGCTGGAGAGCAGGGTGCTGCAAGATGGCGCCCCCCCCCCCAATCTGCAATGTCTCCATGGGTCACCCGCGTCCGGTGGTCCCGGCCACCTGGCGCCGCCGCGTGTTTGAGTCGGTTCACACTCTGACGCACCCAGGAGTGCGTGCGTCGGTCAAAATGGTGGGAGAGAAGTTTGTGTGGCCGAGCCTACGCAAACAAGTGAAAGAGTGGGCTGCAGCCTGCGTGGCGTGCCAACGAGCCAAGGTACACAGACACACGAAGGCTCCCTTGGAGCCGTTTAGTATTCCGTCTAAGAGGTTCGACCATGTTCACGTGGACCTCGTGGGCCCCCTCCCACCATCACAGGGGTGCACGCACCTCCTGACAATGGTGGACCGCACAACGCGCTGGCCAGAAGCGGTCCCGCTGGCGGCAACCACGTCCGCAGACGTAGCGCGCGCTTTTTTAACAGCATGGGTGGCGCGTTTTGGAGTCCCGTCGGACATTACATCCGACAGGGGCCCTCAATTTGTTTCCGAACTCTGGTCCGCGATGGCCCGCAGCCTGTGTGTTACAATTCACCGCACAACCGCGTACAACCCACAGGCCAATGGGTTATGCAAGCGTTTTCATAGATCACTGAAAGCAGCACTCAGGGCTTCACTGACGGATGCAAATTGGGTAGACAGGCTGCCGTGGGTTTTATTGGGGTTGCGCTCCGTGCCGAAAGAGGATCTGGAAGCTTCCCCGGCAGAGCTTGTTTTTGCGCAGCCACTACGGCTGCCTGGGGAATTTCTGCCAGATAATCCCGCGCCGGGCAGCTCCCCGTCTCAGCTTTTGCAGCATAGCGCAAACACAGGCACGCTGCCGGGCCCTGCCCACCACAGTTTTCCGCGTGTTTTCGTGCCTAAAACTTTGAAGAGTGTGGAGTTCGTGTTTGTCAGACACGACGCCCACCGCCCTCCATTGCGCCCACCCTATGATGGACCGTTCAGAGTGTTGGAAACAGGGGATAAGCATTTTTTGTTAGACTTGGGGGGTAGGAGGGAAAAAATTGGCATAGACAGACTCAAACCCGCTTTCACTGTGGCAGACGAGCAAGTGCTGTTGGCTAGGGCCCCTCGGCGTGGAAGACTCCCACGGAGAGCTCTCCAGGGAAACGATTCACCAGAGCAGCCACACGGACAGACCGAAGTGCCCCCCCCCCCCCTAGCTACAGCCCACCCGCAGTCAGACACACTCCCAACAGTCCCCCACCGGCACAGCAGCGCCGTGGAGGCGGTAAACCCCAGTTACAGCAGATACGGGAGGAGACGGAAGCCCATGCAGCATGTGGACTGATATTCTATTGTTCTATCACAGCATGTGGACTGTTACTCTATTGTTCTATCTAAGATGCTGGGGGGGGGGGGGTAGTGTAGCACCTTAGGGGAGCCAGATTATCTAGCATCTCAGACAGGAGACAGTGGATAAGCATGGGAGAACAAAGAGCAGGAGGTTCCTGGTGAGATAGCAGGAAGGAGTCAAGGATGTAGGGGGCTGAATGCAGTGTGATGCAAATGTCATGTTGTGTGTGATGTAAATGCCATGAAATTTAAAAGGAACTCCGATTATATTGGCATGTTAGCTCTATATGCTTTATTTTTATGTTAGTAACATAACTATAATATAATTTTTTTGAAAATAATTCCCAGTTTTATATATTTTTAAAAAACTTTATTACGATGTAAATCACCATTTTTGTTTACGTCGCAATGCATTCTGGGTAGTGACGTAGAAGGGTTGCAGCCATTTTTTCTGTCTTATACAAGCCAAGAAGCGAAGCTACGAACTAAATAATAATAATAATACATCAGTCTTATATAGCGCTTTTCTAAATACTCAAAGACGCTTTACAAAGCAGCATAGGGACAAACATACAGAGAATGGGTAAACAGACAAGGTAGGTACACATAGGTAGAAGAGGCAGTCAGTTTTTATAGGTAGATTTGAAAAGATGGGTTTTGAGTTGACTTTTAAAAGAAGCAAGTGTGTTGGCAGACCGGATGTGAAGGGGCAAGGAATTCCAGAGGGTTGGTGCGGCGATGGCGAATGATCTATCACCCAGGGTGCGGAATTTTGTCTTGGTGATGGGGGTAAGAAGGTGAGCGTCAGCAGAGCGGAGGAGTCGAGTGGGAGAATGACGAGACAGAAGGTCCGTTAGGTATGAGGGGGCGAGGTTATGAAGAGCTTTATAGGTGATGAGGAGGATCTTGAAGTTGATGCGCTGTTGAATGGGGAGCCAGTGGAGCTGACGGAGGAGAGGAGTGATGTGGTCTCTGGAGCGGGAGTGAGTAAGTAGGCCGGCGGCTGAGTTTTGGACATACTGTAGTTTTTGGAGGATGGTGGAAGGAAGTCCATACAGAATGCTGTTACAGTAATCAAGTCTGGAGGTGATGAAGGCGTGGATGAGTATTTCAGCAGCAAAGGGTGAGAGGGTGGGACGGAGGCGTGCAATATGAAGATGAAAAAATGATGTTTTGGTGATATGGTTGATGTGAGATTTGAAGGAGAGGGTGGGGTCCATGATAATGCCGAGGTTTCTGGCCAGGGGGGAGGGGGTGACTGAGTGACCATCGATTTGGAATGAAAAGTTCTGGGAAGAGGGTAAAAGAGATTTTGGTCCAAAAATGATGATTTCTGTTTTATTGCTGTTTAGCTTGAGAAAGTTGTTAGTCATCCAGGTTTTTATGTCTGTAAGGCAGTTGGTGATGGTGGAGAGAATGGCGGGGGTGATGGATTTAGAGGAGATGTACAGCTGGGTGTCGTCGGCGTAGCAGTGAAAGTGAAGACCATGTTGACGGATGATGTGACCAAGCGGAAGCATGTAGAGAGTGAAAAGGGTTGGACCGAGCACAGAGCCTTGAGGGACACCGTGTGAGACGGGGGTGGTGCGTGATTTATGATTGTTGATGGAGATGTACTGGAATCTCTCAGACAGGTAGGAGGTGAACCACGGGAGGGCGGAGTCAGTGATGCCAATAGAAAGCAGACGACGGAGCAGGATGGAATGATTGATGGTATCGAAAGCAGCGCTGAGATCGAGGAGCCAGAGTCAGAGGCGAGTAGGAGGTCATTGGTGACCCTGAGGAGGGGGGTTTCAGTGCTGTGGTGAGAACGGAATCCAGATTGAAATGTTTCGTAGAGTTTGTTGGAGAGGAGGTGTTTCTTGAGTTGGGTGGCGACAGCTTGAACTACTGCCATTTGTCAGTGAAAATGCCACATTGCGCGGCTTTTGGATGTAATTTCCAATCAAAGGGAAATAAAGAGAGCGGGGTAAGCCTCCATAGCTTTCCTAAAGAGGGAAAGTTGAGGAAAAAGTGGGGCGGCAGCGGCTCAGGAGGTAGAGCAGGTCGTCTAATAACCCGATGGTTGGCGGTTCGCATCACGCTCTCCCCAGATATCCTGCCGTTGTGTCCCTGGGCAAGACACTTCACCCGCATTGCCTCCAGTGCCCATAATACTGGGTATGAATGTGTAAAAATGTTTAAATGCTCGGTGGTGGCCGGAGAGGCTGTTGGCGCGGATTGGCAGCCACATTTCCGTCACTCTGAGTGTCTGTGATCACGCGCTATAGCGCACGCTTGATAAAGCTGACATATGTATTAATCACGCTGTGATAAAGCACCATATTGCGCAAAGCGCACGCATGAGACATGTCTGTGATCACGCGCTATAGCGCACACCTGATATTTTAGCGTATTAATCACGCTATGATAAAGCACAAAATCGCTCAAAGTGCACGAGCTTTGCGCACGCTCAAACGAATCACGGTTTGAATTTTGTCACCAGTTCGAATTTTTATCAAGCACACGCTTGATAAAGCTGATATATATATATATTTATCACACTATGATAAAGCTCTACAGTATATCGCTCAAATGAGCGATATAGCGTGCGCTCGAGTGTCTCTTCGCTCCGCGAGTGTCTCTCCACTTTGAGTGTCTCAAGCGTGTGCTTGAGGAAGCATTATTTTAAGGTGAAACTTATACATTGTTGATTTACTTACAATAGAATGCTCAAACACAAAAAAATGTCTACAAGCATGATGGGTGCGGCGGCATGAAATAAGGCAGCGAAGTGAGGTTTTAAATAGGTTTATTATCATACCGCCATCACGGAGCTCGCCCCATGGGCGAGCCCGGAGGCTCTCCAGCAAAGTGTGCAGATGAGCAGTCGTCAGGGTGAGAGAATGAGTTACAGAGTAACACAGCTTATATACCCAACTACAGACAATACATGAAAGGCATTCACAGCAGTAGGTATGGGCATTTGCATTTGAGAGACACACATAACAATAAGGAGATTGCTGGCCGTAATTCGCCTCTGCTCCGGAGCTGTAGGACAAAAGAGGACAAAAGAGGTTACAAGGCACATCTACATATTGTTATCAGTCATTGGATCACAGTAAGGGCAGGAAGCATGAACAATGCATGAATGGCACATTAACATCACAGTACTGAGCCAGAAAAAGCCAGAAGAAGCGGGGCTGCCTGTTGACATTAATACACACATTTCACTGTTCTGTTAATTGCTCTAGCCGAGCGCTGTGCCTGACCCAGTCTGTTGTGGGGGTTACGCCACAATGGGCACTGAACTGATAAACATGGACTCTCAGCAACATAAAGCAATTTCTCTGTTGCTTTCTCAGACTGCGGGTTGAACATCCATAAGCAGTGCTCCAAAGTCGTTCCAAATGACTGCCAGCCAGATCTTCGACATGTCAACCCAAGCGTGCGCTTTGAGCGATATGGTGCTTTATCACAGCGTGATTAATACATATGTCAGCTTTATCAGGCGTGTGCTATAGCGCGTGATCACAGACATGTCTCATGCGCGCGCTTTGAGCGATATCGTGCTTTATCATAATGTGATTAATACATATGTCAGCTTTATCAAGCGTGCGCTATAGCGCGTGATCACAGACACTCAGAGTGACGGAAATGTGGCTGCCAATCCGCGCCAACGGCCTCTCCGGCCACCACCGAGCATTTAAACATTTTTACACATTCATACCCAGTGTTATGGGCACTGGAGGCAATGCGGGTGAAGTGTCTTGCCCAGGGACACAACGGCAGGATATCTGGGGAGAGCGTGATGCGAACCGCCAACCATCGGGTTACTAGACGACCTGCTCTACCTCCTGAGCCGCTGCCGCCCCACTTTTTCCTCAACTTTCCCTCTTTAGGAAAGCTATGGAGGCTCACCCCGCTCTCTTTATTTCCCTTTGATTGGAAATTACATCCAAAAGCCGCGCAATGTGGCATTTTCACTGACAAATGGCAGTAGTTAGTAGCTTCGCTTCTTGGCTTGTATAAGACAGAAAAAACGGCTGCAACCATTCTACGTCACTACCCAGAATGCATTGCGACGTAAACAAAAATGGCGATTTACATCGTAATAAAGTTTTTTAAAAATACATAAAACTGGGAATTATTTTCAAAAAAATTATATTATAGTTATGTTACTAACATAAAAATAAAGCATATAGAGCTAACATGCCAATATAATCGGAGTTCCTTTTAAGAGGAGAGTTTCTGCTTAAATGTTCAGTCTGTTCTTTGCTTGAGAAGTGTGAGTGTGTAATAAATCGTCTGAAATGAATCTGCCTCTTCATTTACATGCTCCACAACTGTATATTTCAAAAACCTTCAGTGAGAACTACCACCAAGCAACACTGTGTCTCAGTGCAAGGAGTCAGATTACGGAACGATTTTGGACCTGAATTCAAATCATGTACAACGCTTGGACAGTGTAAACAAAAACTAAAGGAAGAAATGCTCCAAACATATATACAAGATGACATGTAAAATCACATAAGGATTGTCATATCCAGTCTGCGCTGTGTTGTAGCTTAGTTTTTTTTGTCACATTTTGTCTTAGCTTTGTTCTGAATTGTAATCGCTGTTGTTTTGTTTTTCTTTTGAATTCTTGGATGGAATATGGGTGGGCAATATAAGCTGCAGCTTCAGCCATCACCCATTTCGGATAACTTATGTTGAACTGTATAATCAGAGGAGTTATTGTCTAATTTGACCTTGTTGGATTTTCTTTCCCCCTTCGTTATATTATTCTGTTTCTTTTTAATCTGTACTTTTAATCTATCCAAAATAAATAAATAAATAAATAAATAAAATAAATAAATAAAAAAATATCTGCTGTAACGAGGGTTCTTCGACTCCGTGGCACTGCTGTGCCGGTGGGGGGCTCCTGGGGGTGTGTCTGTCTGCGGGTGGGCAATGGCAAGGGGAGGTGAACATTCGACTTGCCCATGTGGCTGCTCTGATGAATCATTTACCTGGAGAGTAAAGAAGTCTGTCTATACATATTTTCTCCCGGTGACCCCCCAAGTCTAACAAAAAATGTGTGTCCCCTGGTTCCAGCACTCTGAAAGGGCCATCGTAGGGTGGGCGCATTAGGGGGTGGTGGGCATCGTGCCTGACAAACACGAACGCTGCGTTCTTCAAAGTTTTTGGCACAAAAGCGCGTGGAAAACAGTGGTGGGCCGGGCCCAGTAGCGTGCCTGTGTCGACGCTATGCTGTGAACGCTGAGACAGATGGTTGTTCGGCACGGGATTATCTGGTAAAAATTCCCCAGGGAGCCGCAGTGGCTGAGAAAAAACAAGCTCCGCCGGGGAAGCCTCCAAATCCTCTTTTGGTGCGGAACGCAACCCTAACAGAATCTACGGCAACTGATCTACCCAATTTGCCTCCGTCAGCGAAGCCCTGAGCGCTGCTTTCAATGACCTATGGAAACGCTCGCATAACCCATTGGCCTGTGGGTTGTACGCGGTTGTGCAATGAATTGCGACACCCAGGCTACGGGCCATCGCGTACCAGAGGTCGGAAACAAACTGAGGGCCCCTATCGGACGTGATGTCCGAAGGGATGCCAAAACGTGCCACCCATGTTGTCAAAAAGGCGCACGCCACGTCTGCGGACGTGGTTGCCACTAGCGGGACTGCTTCTGGCCAGCGTGTGGTGCGGTCCACCACTGTCAGAAGGTGCGTGAACCCCTGCGATGGCGGAAGGGGGCCCACGAGGTCCATGTGAACGTGGTCGAACCTCTTAGCCGGTATACGAAACGGCTCCAAAGGGGCCTTTGTGTGTCTGTGTACTTTGGCTCGTTGGCATGCTACGCAGGCTGCCACCCACTCTTTCACCTGTTTGCGCAGGCCTGGCCATATGAACTTTGCTCCCACCATTTTGACTGAAGCGCACAGTCCTGGGTGCGCCAGAGCGTGAAGTGAATCAAACACGCGTCGGCGCCAAGCAACTGGGACCACCGGGCGCAGGCGTCCCATGGAGACGTCACAGATTGGGGGGGGGGGGGGGCTCCCGTCTTGCAGTACTCTGCTCTCTAGCCTTAACCCTGTTGGTCCAGACTGGAGCGCACACACGTCTGCATCGCCAATCTGCTCTGTGGCCATGGCTGTATAATCTATCCCTATGCAGACTGGGGCCACTACTGCGCCCGAGAGGCAGTCCGCCACCACATTCAGTTTACCGGCCACATGCTGAATATCGGTTGTAAACTCCGAGATCGCGGCTAGCTGTCTCTGCTGCCGGCCCGACCATGGTTCTGAAACTTTGGTCGTCGCGAACGTTAACGGCTTGTGGTCCACAAATGCAGTGAAGCTGCGCCCCTCCAACCAGAACTGGAAGTGGCGTATGGCCAGGTGAAGAGCCAGCAACTCTCTGTAGAACGCGCTGTATTTACGCTCACTGTCGCGCAAAGCCCTGCTAAAAAAAATGAGCGGCTGCCAAGAACAGGTGACGCGTTGCTCCACGACGGCCCCTATGGCCACATACGAGGCCACATACGAGTGAGCGCTATCTGAGCCACCAGGTCCGGGTGTGCCAACAGTGTGGCGCGTGCCAGGGCTGTTTTAACCTCAGAGAATGCCTGCTCCTACTCCGGAGTCCAGTCGATTCTGTCTGCCGGTTTCCGTTTCTTGAGCGCGGCGTACAATGACTGCATGAGCTGCGCGGGGAAGGAACCGGTTATAAAAGTTAACCATCTCCAAAAACTCTTGCAGCACCCTGACCATCTGAGACCGGGGAAAATTCGCCACGGCGCGCACCTTGTCCGGCAAGGGTATCGCTCCCTCCAGTGAGATGTGGTGCCCCAAAAAAATCAATCCCCGTCATGCCAAACTGGGATTTCGCCCGGTTGATTATTAACCCGTGCTCCTCCAACCTCCGGAAAACCGTACTGGGGTGGGTTCCGTGTTCGTCCTCAGACGCGCTGGCCACGAGGATGTCATCCAGGTAGACAAAAACAAATGGTAGATCGCGCAACACAGCATCCATCATGCGTTGGAATGTCTGTGCCGCACCTTTTAATCCGAAGGGCATGCGTAAAAACTCAAACAGGCCAAACGTAGTTATTACCGCGGTTTTGGGTATGTCCTCCGCGCGCACCGGGACCTGGTGGTAACCACGGACCAGGTCTATTTTAGAAAAAATACCTGCCTCGGTGAGGTGAATGGAAAAATCCTGAATATGGGGAATCGGGTAGTGGTCGTGTGCTGTGGCGTTGTTCAATCTGCGGAAATCTCTGCACAGTCGCCACGATCCCTTGGCCTTAGGGACCATGTGAAGTGGGGATGCCCATGGGCTGTTTGAGCCCCTGATGATGCCCAACCTTTCCAAGTTGGCAAACTCCTCGTGCGCGATGGCCAGTTTAGCTGTGTCTAGGCACCGAGGTCGTGTGAAAACGGGCGGCCCAGTGGTGGTGATAAAGTGTTCCACCCCGTGTTTAGTGATGGCCACCAAAAAAGTCAGGACCGTGACTGCTGGGAACTGAGTGAGCAGTGTGTGGAACTTACCGCCTGGAGATGTGACGTTGGGTAGCATTGTTGGCCCGGCCCCTCGAGCTGTACAGGGGAGAGAATCAAAAGACATTGCATTGATCAGGAGTCTGTTAGCAACATCAACTAGCAGCCCATATGCACACAGAAAATCAGCGCCCAAGATTGGGAAACTGCATGCCGCTATGACGAATGTCCACTCGTACATACGGCCGTGTAGGGATACAGTCAGTGTCCTCTCACCAAAAAGTCCTAATGTCCAAGCAGTTTGTGTCCATCAGCTCGAGGCTGCTCGCTCCCGCTAGCCAGTCGCCGTAGGATGGCAGGATGAGGTTCTTTTGGGAGCTGGTGTCTGCGAGGAACCGTCTCCCAGAGCGCAAGTCTATCACGTAGAGCAGCTTGTTTTCTTCTCCGGCGGTCACAGCTGCTACTGACTGCTGTCCTTGGCATTTCCCAAACGCTTGAATTGGCATGGTGGCACACATCGGCGTGCATTCTCTCCAAAACGGCGGTGGTAGAAGCAGAGCGTGTCTCTCTGGCACTTCCTGGCCCCCTGCTGCCGCTACCATCGCCAGCTCCTCGCTTCCGCTGGTCGTCTTGCTGGGTTCCGACCCCACCATGTTCACTGTGAGGGCTCTGGTGGTGAGGATGATCCTATCTGCCTCCTAGGCTAGCGCACGGTTGTCATGCCCGGCCAGCAACGGCGAGTTGGCAAGGACTGCTCTGGCCTCTGTTGGGAGGTTTCCCGGAGGAAAAGGTGGGCAAACAGAAAATGCCCGTCGTCCGTGCCCATCAACGCCAACATCTTCTCCATCAGTTCGACTGCCGACCCATCTCCTAACTCGGAGCGCCTCAGGAGCCTCTCCGCTCTCTCACAGTCCGAGAGTGTGTTGCGCCAGGTCAGCGCGGTTTTGAGAGTCCCATATTTATTGTGGGCTGGAGGCTGTTGGAGCAGGCTTGCTACTTGCTGAGTTGTGCGAGCGTTCAGCGCTGTGACCACATAGTAATATCTGGTGTCATCTGCCGTTATTCCCCGGAGGGCGAACTGAGCCTCGGTGTGGAGGAACCAAGACTGCGGGTCGTGCAGCCAAAAGTCCGGTAGTTTGACCGAAACGGCACACGTGTTGCTGGGGCTTTCTGTCCGGGTCGTCTCTGGGATGCTCGCCACGTCGCTGGGGCTTCCCATCCGGGCCGACTCCGGGGTTTTTGCCTCGTGTTCCATAGTTTGTCAAGGGTCACCAGTGTGGAGAGTGCAATAAGAAACCAGACTTGCACGGCAGATGAACTTTATTCACTCTCTCACTTCATTCATACACCAAGGTTTCTCCTTTTATATCACTCCACTCTTTCCCCATGCTGCCTGAGATCTTGCATCACAATACATTCAACACATCATCACCCCCACTGTCCCCGCAGCTACTGTTTCCTGCTGCATTACCATAACTTCTCCCATCACAATACCTTATTGTCCTCATCTGTTTAATCCCCCCCACTCTACCGGCAGAGGGATCATTTGCCTCCCCTCTGCTTCCAGTCTGAGATGATTATCCCAGCGTGGGTTCCCTACACCGCCCCGTCCCCAGAGTCTCAGACTGAGTGTCAACCCTCACGTAGTTTTGGCTTCAGTCTCCTCCCATATCTGCTGTAACGAGGGTTCTTCGACTCCGTGGCGCTGCTGTGCCGGTGGGGGGCTCCTGGGGATGTGTCTGTCTGCAGGTGGGCAATGGCAAGGGGGGGTGAACATTCGACTTGCCCATGTGGCTGCTCTGATGAATCATTTACCTGGGGAGTTCTCAGTGGGGGTCTTCCACGCTGAGGAGCTCGGGCCAACAACATTTGCTCGTCCGCCACTACAAAGGCGGGCTTAAGTCTGTCTATACATATTTTCTCCCGACGACCCCCCAAGTCTAACAAAAAATGTTTGTCCCCTGGTTCCAGCACTCTGAACGGGCCATCGTAGGGTGGGAGCATTAGGGGGTGGTGGACATCGTGCCTGACAAACACGAACACCGCGTTCCTCAAAGTTTTTGGCACAAAAGCGCGTGGAAAACAGTGGTGGGCCGGGCCCGGTAGCGTGCCTGTGTCCACGCTATGTTCTGAACGCTGAGACAGATGGTTGTTCGGCACGGGATTATCTGGTAAAAATTCCCCAGGGAGCCACAGTGGCTGAGAAAAAACAAGCTCCACCGGGGAAGCCTCCAAATCCTCTTTTGGTGCGGAATGCAACCCTAACAGAACCCACGGCAACTGGTCTACCCAATTTGCATCCGTCAGCGAAGCCCTGAGCGCTGCTTTCAGTGACCTATGGAAACGCTCGCATAACCCATTGGCCTGTGGGATATACGTGGTTGTGCAATGAATTGCGACACCCAGGCTACGGGCCATCGCGGACCAGAGGTCGGAAACAAACTGAGGGCCCCTATCGGACGTCATGTCCGAAGGGATGCCAAAACGTGCCACCCATGTTGTCAAAAAGGCGCACGCCACGTCCACGGACGTGGTTGCCACTAGCAGGACTGCTTCTGGCCAGCGTGTGGTGCGGTCCACCACTGTCAGAAGGTGCGTGAACCCCTGCGATGACGGGAGGGGGTCCACGAGGTCCACGTGAATGTGGTCGAACCTCTTAGTCGGTATACGAAACGGCTCCAAAGGGGCCTTTGTGTGTCTGTGTACTTTGGCTCGTTGGCATGCTACGTGGACTGCCGCCCACTCTTTCACCGGTTTGCGCAGGCCTGGCCATATGAACTTCGCTCACACCCTTTTGACTGACGCGCGCAGTCCTGGGTGCACAAGAGCGTGAACTGACTCAAGCAACTGGGACCACCAGGCGCGGGCGTCCCGTGGAGACGTCACAGATTGAGGGGGGCTCCTGTCTTGCAGTACTATGCTCTCCAGCCTTAACCCTGTTGGTCCAGACTGGAGCGCACACACGTCTGCATCGCCAATCTGCTCTGCGGCCATGGCTGTATATGTTATATGTATAATGTATATGTATATGGCTGACCGTCTGAGACCGGGGAAAATTTGCCACAGCGCGCACATTGTCCGGCAAGGGTATCGCTCCCTCCAGTGATATGCGGTGCCCCAAAAAAATCAATCCCCGTCACGCCGAACTGGGATTTCGCCCGGTTGATTATTAACCCGTGCTCCTCCAACCTCTGGAAAACCATCTTGAGGTGGGTTACGTGTTCGTCCTCAGACGCGCTGGCCACCAGGATGTCATCCAGGTAGACAAACACAAATGGCAGATCGCGCAACACCGCATCCATCACGCGTTGGAATGTCTGTGCCGCACCTTTTAATCCGAAGGGCATGCGTAAAAACTCAAACAGGCCAAACGGAGTTATTACCGCCATTTTGGGTATGTCCTCCGCACGCTCCGGGACCTGGTGGTAACCACGGACCAGGTCTATTTCAGAAAAAATACGTGCCCCGGCGAGGTGAACGGAAAAATCCTGAATATGGGGAATCGGGTAGCAGTCGTGCGCTGTGGCGTTGTTCAATCTGCGGAAATCTCCGCATAGTTGCCACGATCCCTTGGCCTTAGGGACCATGTGAAGTGGGGATGCCCATGGGCTGTTTGAGCGCCTGATGATGCCCAACCTTTCCAAGTTGGCAAACTCCTCGTGCGCGATGGCCAGTTTAGCTGTGTCTAGGCACCGAGGTCGTGTGAAAACGGGCGGCCCAGTGGTGGTGATAAAGTGTTCCACCTCATGTTTAGTGATGGCCACCGAAAACATCGGGACCATGAGTGCTGGGAACTGAGTGAGCAGTGTGTGGAACTTACCGCCTGGAGCAGTGACGTTGGCTAGTGTTGTTGGCCCCGCCCCTCGAGCTGTACAGGGGAGAGAATCAAAAGACATTGCACTGATCAGGCATCTGTTAGCAACATCAACTAACAGCCCGTGTGCACACAGAAAATCAGCGCCCAAGATTGGGAAACTGCATGCCGTTATGACGAATGTCCACTCATACATACGGCTGTGTAGGGATACAGTCAGTGTCCTCTCACCAAAAGTCCTAATGTCCAAGCCGTTTGCGTCCATCAGCTCGGCACCACTCGCTCCCGCTAGCCAGTCGGCGTAGGACGGCAGGATGACTGATCAAAACCTGCAGTGACTAAACTGGGTTTGTTTTGATTTATTGTCCTAGTGAAGCGGATGATAAAATAAAGGCAGCGCTGAGAGTTTTAAGCAGGTTTATTGAATCATACCGCCATCACGAGCTCTGCTCCCGGCGCCGTGCATATGTGCCGGGAGCGAGCCCAGAGGCTCTCAGCAGAGAGACACAAAGTGTGTGTCTGCAGCAGCAACTGAAGAGTGAGTGAATGAGAGGATGAGCATGGATTACAGTGCAGTATATATACCCAACTACAACAATACATAAAAGAGCATTCCCCAGCAGTTGGTATGATCAAAGAGATTGCAGAACAGGCATGAGACATTTGCATTTGAGAGACATACATCACAATAGGCAGATTGCTGGCCTCTGCTCCAGCTGCAAGACAAAGAGGTTACAAGGCACATCTACATATTGATCTCAGTCTCTAGGTCACAGTAAGGACAGGACGCGTAAACACAATTCATGAAAGGCACATTAACATCACAGTAGTGAGCCAGAAGAAGCGGGGCTGCCTGTAGACATTAATACACACATTTCGCTGTTCTGTTAATTGCTCTAGCCGAGCGCTGTGTCTGTCCAGTCTGTTGTGGGGGTTACACCAACCCGCCACACTAGTTAATTAAATTAAACACTGTGGAGAGTGCAATAAGAAACCAGACTTGCACGGCAGACGAACTTTATTCACTCTCTCACTTCATTCATACACAGAAAAAGCATTCCCTTCATACACCAGGGTCTCTCCTTTTATATCACTCCGCTCCTTCCCCACATTGCCTGAGATCTTGCATCACAATACATTCAATACATCATCACTCCCACTGTCCCCGCAGCTACTCTTTCCTGCTGCATTACCATAACTTCTCCCATCACAATACCTTATTGTCCTCATCTGTTTAATCCCCCCCACTCTACCGGCAGAGGGATCATTTGCCTCCCCTCTGCTTCCAGTCTGAGATGACTATCCCAGCATGGGTTCCCTACAACACAACCAATAATAACTGAGTACTGGGTGATCTAACCGACGTTCCACATACTTATATTTAAGTTTGCCATTAAAGTACCTCCATCCATCCATCCATCCATCCATCTTCTACTGCTTTTCTGGAGGTCCAGGTGGCAGAGGCAGCAGTTCAAGCAGAGAAGCTTAGACCTCCCTCTCACCAGCCACTCGTTCCAGCTCTTCAGAGAGGATACCAAGGCGTTCCCAGACCAGCTGGCAGACATAAGGCCCTTTTCCACTCATACCCATTCAGCCCTACTCTACTCTACTCGGCTCAGTTTCTGGCCTTTTCCACTAGTACCTGGTACTTTTTTAGTACCGACTCGAGGCCAGGGTACAGCCGTGCTAAGTCGGGCCGAAAATGTGATGTCAACATACTGCAGGCCACCGATTGGTCAGGGCGTAACGTCATGAAAGCGTCCGTCTTCTGAAGAATCTCCAAACCGCCATTTGCAAAAGTTCACGGGAGTAAACTCGGTCACCGAGTAAACACGATATTAATAGAGATGGCGTTGCACGTTTCGCGGAAATCTACACTGTGGTCCAATGAAGAGGTGCTGAGTTTTCTGTGCTTGGTGGCAGATATCAGTATCCAGAGCAACATGAAGCGACCCGCACCGAAACAGATGGCAGCTCAGCATAGAACCGGACTACGGACAAGCTGAAGATGAACGTGAGAGAACCATCGATGGTGAGTGATTTTTGATATTGTGCATCTTTTCGCTTATTTATCCTGTTGATGGTAAGCTTACTTTTTTGAGCAATACAACGCCGTCCTTTGCAGGCTAACAAGTGTTAGCTAGTAGCTAGCTAGCTAGTAGCCAACTCTGTTAATTCGCGCTTGCTTTGTCTGAAGTATTCGCTTGTGAGAGCAAAACGATGAAATATGCTAATCCTGGTTAAAGTCCTGGTTTGTGTACGTGTTGCACTTTGGGGCTGTGCATTAAGTTGTGTGTAATTTCTTTCTAGAATCTGTTTCCACATGCCAGGGGTCCGCCGCCCTCAGCATGTTGATGGTATGGATACAGGTCGAGAGGACCCCAGGATCCAAAATCTCAACATATTCAAGTGCATTGTCAAAACAGTGATTTATAAAGTGATTCATATAATTTTCTAAAGCCTCATAATAGACCCACACACCTATTCTGTGGATTTTCCAAAAAAAGTGTTGGAACAGTGTTTTCGTGCTGTTTCTGTTCCACCATAAATCCCTGGATTGATAATGTACTTGCACATGTACAGAGTGGATCCTGGGGTGCTTGTCAGGGAAACGAAGCATTTTTGTCACATCCCACCACTGACTTTCACAAGTGTATTTCCCTAATACAGGGACATCTCCAAAAATTAGAATATCATGAAAAAGTTCAGTATTTTTTGTCACTCATTTCAGAAAGTGAAATCCATATATTATAGACTGATCAACAGCTTCCTCCCACAAGCTGTCAGGATGCTGAACAGCTGACCCGGATTCTCACATACACACTACTGCACCTATGGACATTTTGTATGTTATAGTTAGTTATTCTTCTTCCCCAAGTATGTCTCAGGGATGTGTGAATGGATGGGGGGGGTGGGGGGGGGGGTGGGGGGTGGAGCTATGTGGGAGTGTGTCTTAATCATGCTGCTTCTTATATGGATGCCGAGAGAAACGCAATTTCATCTTGCCTGCACTACAGTTGTATGTACAGCAATATGACAATAAAGTTTGATTTGATTTGATTTGATTTGATATACAGTTAGGCCCAGAAATATTTGGACAGTGACATGATCTTCATGATTTGGGCTCTGCATGCCACCACATTGGATTTGAAATGAAACAACTACAACGGAATTGAAGTGCAGACTTTAAGGTTTAATTCAAGGGGTTGAACAAAAATAAATGATTAAACATGTAGGAATTGTAACTATTTTTATACAAACGCTCCTCATTTCAGGGGCTCAAAAGCAATTGGACAAATAAACATAACCCTAAGTAAAATGTTACTTTTCAATATTTTGTTGAGAATCCTTTGCAGGCAATGACTGCCTGAAGTCTGGAACCCATGGACATCACCAAACGCTGGGTTTCCTCCTTTGTGATGCTTTGCCAGGCCTTTACTGCAGCTGTCTTCAGTTGTTGCTTGTTTGTGGGTCTTTCTGCCTTAAGTTTTGTCTTGAGCAAGTGAAATGCATGCTCGATTGGGTTGAGATCTGGTGATTGACTCGGCCATTGCAGAATATTCCACTTCGTTGCTTTAAAAAACTCCTGGGTTGCTTTTGCAGTATGTTTTGGATCATTGGCCATCTGTACTGTGAAGCGCCGTCCAATCAACTTTGCTGCATTTGGCTGAATCTGAGCAGAAAGATATCCCTATACACTTCAGAATTCATCCGGCTGCTTCTGTCTTTTGTCACATCATCAATACATCATCAACTGCACGGTGGCGCAGTGGTTAGCACTGTGGCAGCACAGTTTTACCCTCGGCCGGGGAATCGCGGGGACCATGAGATCGTGGGTTCGACCCCGGCCAACAGTGATCTGTGTGGAGTTTGCATGTTCTCCTCGTGTTTGCGTGGGTTTACTCCAGGATTTCTCCGGTTTCCTCCCACATGCCAAAAACATGCAGGTTAGGGAGTTAAGGGGCGCTTGCACATGCAGCGACCGGCAGCTGGTGGTTTGTCACCAGACTGCAAAACAAATCTACCTACGGGTACAAAATAAGTAATAAAAAACACAAGTGACCCGGTGCCATTGGAAGCCATGCATGCCCATGCATCACGCTGCCTCCACCATGTTTTACAGAAAATGTGGTGTGCTTAGGATCATGAGCTGTTCCAATTCTTCTCCAAACTTTCTTCTTCCCATCATTCTGGTACAGGTTGATCTTAGTCTCATCTGTCCAAAGAATGCTGTTCCAGAACTGGGCTGGCTTCTTCAGGTGTTTTTTGGCAAAGTCAATTCTGGCCTTTCTATTTTTGAGGCTGATTCATGGTTTGCACCTTGTGGTGAATCCTTTGTATTTACTCTCATGAAGTCTTCTCTTTAAGGTAGACTTAGATACTGATACACCTACTTCCTGGAGAGTGTTCTTCACTTGAGTGGATGTTGTGAAGGGCCATGGAAAGGATTCTACGATCATCCACCACTGTTGTCGTCCGTGGACGTCCAGGCCTTTTTGAGTTCCCAAGCTCACCAGTGCACTCTTTTTTTCTCAGAATGTACCAAACTGTTGATTTGGCCACTCCTAACATTTCTGCTATCTCTCTGATGGATTTCTTTTTTTTCAGCCTCAGGATGGTCTGTTTCACCTCCATTGAGAGCTCCTCTGACCGCATGTTGTGTGTTCACAGCAACAGCTTCCAAATGCAAACGCCACACCTGGAATCAACTTCAAACCTTTTAACTGCTAAATTGATGACAGGTTAACGAAGGAAGAGCCCATGCAGCCTTGTTATTTTTTTTTACAGCCTTCTGAGTCAATTGTCCAATTACTTCTGGTCCCTTGAAAAAGAGGCGGCTACGTATTAAAGGCTGTAATTCCTAAACCCTTGCTCCAATTTGGATGTGAATACTCTCAAATTACAGCTGAGAGTCTGCACTTTAAGCCCATATTGATTATATAATTGTATCCCGAATATGTTTTCGTAAACAGCTAAAATAACAAAACTTGTGTCACTGTCCAAATATTTTTGGGCCTAACTGTAGATTCATTACACAGACAGTGATATATTTCAAGCGTTTATTTTAATTTTGATGATTATGGCTTACAGCCCCTGAAAACCCCAAATTCAGTTTCTCAAAAAATTAGAATATTACATAAAATTAATTTTAAAAAATAGTTTTTAAATAGAAATGTTGACCGTTGAAATGCTGGTTAACATGGGCTGTAGCCATAATCTTCAAAATTAAAATAAACACTTGCAATATATCACTGTCCGTGTAAGGAATCTATATATGGGTTTCACTTCCTGAAATGAGTGACAAAAAATATTGAACTTTTTCATGATATTCTAATTTTTTGAGCTGTACCTGTATACGGTATGTGTTGAACTTGCTTTAACTAACCACCTGTGGCAACCCCCACAACAGACTGGGACAGACAGCTCGCTCTTCTGGTTTTTTCCACTGCATGCTGTGAAGTAATCTGCCATTCATGCATGGTTTCACTGCTGTGATGTTAATGTCCCACTCATGCATTGTGCTCATGCATCCTGTACTGTCTGTGCCTCTCATATGCAAATGCCCAGATCTACTGCTGTGAATGTCTTTGATGGATTGTCTGAGCTGAGTATATAAGCTGTCAGATTTTCACTCTCATTCTCTTGAACTACTGCTGCTGACACACACTGTGTCCCTTTGCTGAGAGCCTCCGGGCTTGCCCATTGGGCAAGCCTCGTGACGGCGGTATGATTTAATAAACCTGCTTAAAACCTTCACCAACGCTGCTTTATTTCATGCCGCTACACTGGTGACCCTGAAGACGCACACGCTTTGTGCGACGCAACCTTCTGGTCTGGACATCCACGCTGAACCGGCCGAGGGACACAAGACGTCTCCTCCCTCTCGCCGCTCCAACGCACCATGACCTGAAGGCAAAAAAGAACACGCTGACAATGAATGCAGCACCCGGCGGTGATGCTCCGACGACAAGTGAACGCAGCAGCTCCCTTCTGCTTCAGGGAACTCTCCGGACATCACTCACGACCGGGAAAGCCGCAGCAACTTCATGGTGAGATCTGCACGCCTAGATCGGCACATCCACGCTGGACCGGCCGCGCTCGCAGCTCCTCCACATGAGAGCGCATGCACCTCGTCCTTTCTCCACGACGGCGACCTCCACGGCCGACGGAGCACACGTGGACCTGAACGCACCATGACCCATCTGCTGCAACTACAACAGGGATGATTAAGCTCCCTGACCCTGGCTCTTCTTCTCCAGCTGGCCCACCCACGCACGGAGCCCCGGCACACGCACCGGGGAGTTACGAGAACGGCGCACCACGCACGGGACACATACGGCTCCACTGACCGCCTTCCTTCTGCTGCCCACCGGCCCTTCAGGCTTGCTCGTACACCTGAGGCATACAGCTTGCTCACTGGATTTTATGGTCTTAGCCATGGCGCTCAACGGGAATTCAGCAGTCTGCGGTTCCCGAGGCTTTAGGGTTGCGCCTGCACCTAAAGTCAACACGCCAGTCCCTCTGCTTTTATCTTTTTTCTTACAGCCGCTACGCAGCCTCGCCGCTCCTGTTTTTCTTCATGGCCGCGAGAGGAGTCAGAGACTAATTTTTCTTCTTGTGGACCTCCGCACGTTCAACGGGACAGCCCCTCCACGTCGCGGACCAGCAAGCATTTTTGCGCGGCTCGGACGATTTCACCGTCCCGGCCGGCACGTACTACCCCCCTCCTCCCTCCCCCTCCTCCTGCAGAGAGCTTTCCCTGCTCGCTGCCCAAGCTGCAATATCGAAGTCTCGGCCGCCTGCCTTGCCCTCTGGGGGGAGCGGTGTGGTAACCCCCACAACAGACTGGGACAGACAGCTCGCTCTTCTGGTTTTTTCCACTGCATGCTGTGAAGTAATCTGCCATTCATGCATGGTTTCACTGCTGTGATGTTAATGTCCCACTCATGCATTGTGTTCATGCATCCTGTACTGTCTGTGCCTCTCATATGCAAATGCCCAGATCGACTGCTGTGAATGTCTTTGATGTATTGTCTGAGCTGAGTATATAAGCTGTCTGATTTCCACTCTCATTCTCTTGAACTACTGCTGCTGACACACACTGTGTTCCTTTGCTGAGAGCCTCCGGGCTTGCCCATTGGGCGAGCCTCGTGACGGCGGTATGATTTAATAAACCTGCTTAAAACCTTCACCAACGCTGCTTTATTTCATGCCGTTACACCATCATCCATTTCTGTCTTTGGTCTAGGCAAGAGGAAAGGAAAAGCAGCCACCCCACAACAGACCTTGCCACTATGGAAAGTACTGAAATCCTTTGCTTTTATAGGTAAAGTGCCAAAACCAAAGTAGTGTAGCAGACAAAAAAATGCATGTTGTAGACTTGTAGAGGCTTGGTTGAGTCAGACAGCGTCTCAGTCAGGAAGCAGAGAGTAAACAGTAGACGGGGGGTTTAAGGGTGAATGTATTGTGATGTTGGATGTCATGCAGGGTGATGTGGAATGTCACGCAGATGTGAGATGAGCGGTGGGGATATAAAGGAGAACCATGCTTGAATGCTTTCATGCTTTTCTGTGTATGATTGATGAGAGAGTGTTAATAAATTTCGTCTGTTCGTAAACTGGCCTCATCATTTCCCACACTCTCCACACTGGTGACCCTAGACGTATTATGGAACACGAGGCAAGAACCCCGGAGTCGGCCCGGACGGGAAGCCCCAGCAACGCGGCAAGCATCCCACAGACGGCCCGGACAGGAACCCCCAGCAACGCGTGCGCTGTTGCAGTCAAGTTACAGGACTTTTGGCAGCACAACCTGCGCTCTTGGTTCCACCACACCGAGGCCCAGTTCGCCCTCCGGGGAATAACGGCAGATGACACCAAGTTTTACCATGTGGTTGCAGCGCTGGACGCTCGCACAGCACAGCAGGTAGCGAGCCTGCTCGATCAGCCACCAGCTCACGACAGATACGGGGCTCTCAAAGCTGCGCTGACTCGGCACTACCCACTCTCAGACTGTGAGAGAGCCGAGAGGCTCCTGAGGCGTTCCGAGTTAGGACATGGTTCGGCCATTGATCTGATGGAGAAGATGTTGGCGTTAATGGGCACGGACGACTGGCATTTTCTGTTTTGCCCACCTTTTCCTCCGGAACCTTCCAACAGAGGCGAGAGTGGTCCTGGCCAATTCGCCGTTGCTGGCCGCGCGTGACTACCGTGCGCTAGCCCAGGAGGCAGACTGGATCATCCTCGCCACCAGAGCGCTCACGGTGAACGCAGCGGCGTCGGAGCCCAGCGAGACGACCAGAGGAGGCAAGGAGCCACCGACGGTAGTGGCAGCGAGGGCCAAGGAGCACCAGAGAGTCACGCTCTGCTTCTACCACCGCTGTTTTGGAGGGAACACACGCAGATGTGCGCCACCGTGCCAATTCAAGCGTTTGGGAAATGCCAGGGCTGGCAGTCGGTAGCAGCTGCGACTGCCAGCGAAGAGAACAAGCTGCTCTACGTGACGGACTCGCGCTCAGGGAGGCGTTTCCTCATAGACACCAGAGCCCAGAAGAGCATCATCCTGCTGACCTACTCCGACCGGCTGGCAGGACCTAGCGGCCCCGGGCTGGTAGCAGTAAATGGCTCGGACATTAAGACCTTTGGTGAGAGAACACTGGCTTTATCTCTACACAGCCGTACATACGAGTGGACTTTTGTCATAGCAGCACTGAATTTCCCGATCCTGGGAGCTGATTTTCTGTGTGCACATGGTTTACTAGTTGATGTTGCTAACAGGCGCCTGGTCTTTTGACTCTCTCCCCTGTACAGCTCGAGCGACCCAGCCAACAGCACAAGCCAACGTCACAGCTCCAGGCAGTAAGTTCCACACACTGCTCACTCAGTTCCCAGCACTCACGGTCCCGACGTTTTCAGCGGCCATCGCTAAACACGGGGTGGAGCACTTTATCACCACCACTGGGCCGCCTGTTTTCGCATGACCTTGGCGCTTGGACGCAGCTAAACTGGCCATAGCGTGCGAGGAGTTTGCCAACCTGGAAAGGTTGGGCATCATCAGGCGATCGAACAGCCCATGGGCATCCCCACTACACATGGTCCCTAAGGCTGAGGGGTCGTGGCGACCATGCGGCGATTTCCGCAGGTTGAATAACGCCACAGCACACGACCGCTACCCGATTCCCCACATTCAGGATTTTTCTGTTCACCTCGCCGGAGCACGCATTTTTTCTAAAATGGACCTGGTCTGCGGTTACCACCAGGTCCCGGTGCGTGCAGAGGACATACCCAAAACAGCGGTAATAACTCCGTTTGGCTTGTTGGAGTTTCTGCGCATGCCATTTTGATTAAAAGGAGCGGCACAGACGTTCCAGCGCATGATGGACGCGGTGCTGCGCGATCTCCCGTTTGTGTTAGTCTACCTGGATGATATCCTGGTAGCCAGTGCATCTGAAGACGAACACGTAACCCACCTCTGGACGGTTTTTCAGAGGTTGGAGGAGCATGGGTTAATAATCAACCTGGTGAAATGCCAGTTCAGCGTGACGGGGATTGATTTTTTTGGGGCACCGCGTCTCACCGGAGGGAGCGATACCCTTGCCCGACAAAGTGCGCGCCGTGGCGAACTTTCCCCGGCCTCAGACGGTCAGGGCGCTGCAGGAATTTTTGGGGATGGTTAACTTTTATAACCATTTCCTCCCCCGCGCAGCTCAACTCATGCAGCCATTGTACGCCGCGCTCAAGAGACGGAAACCCGCGGATGGAGTCGAATGGACTCTGGAGCGAGAGCAGGCGTTCTCTGAGGTAAAAGCAGCCCTAGATAACGCCACACTGTTGGCGCACCCAGACCCGGCGGCCCGGATAGTGCTCACTACCGATGCCTCGGACGTGGCCATAGCGGCCGTCGTGGAGCAACGTGTCGCCGGTTCTTGGCAGCCGCTCGCTTTTTTCAGCAGGGCTCTGCGCGACAGTGAGCGTAAATACAGTGCGTTTGACAGGGAGTTGCTGGCTCTCCACCTGGCCATACGCCACTTCCAGTTCTGGCTAGAAGGGCGCGGCTTCACCGCGTTCGTGGACCACAAGCCGCTGATGTTCGCGATGGCCAAGGTTTCGGAACCATGGTCGGGCCGGCAGCAGAGACAGCTGGCTGTGATCCCGGAGTTTCCGACCGATATTCAGCATGTGTCGGGTAAACTGAATGTGGTGGCGGACTGCCTCTCGCGCGCGGTTGTAGCCCCGGTCTGCGTAGGGATAGATTATACAGCCATGGCCGCAGAGCAGATTAGTGATACGGACGTGCGCGAGCTCCAGTCTGGACCAACAGGGTTAAGGCTGGAGAGCAGAGTACTGCAAGACGGGAGCCCCCCCCAATCTGCGACGTCTCCACGGGACGCCCGCGCCCAGTGGTCCCGGTCGCGTGGTGCCGCCGCGTGTTTGAGTCATTTCACGCTTTGGCACACCCAGGAGTGCGCGCGTCAGTCAAAATGGTGGGAGCGAAGTTCGTGTGGCCAGGCCTGCGCAAACAAGTGAAAGAGTGGGCGGCAGCCTGCGTAGCGTGCCAACAAGCCAAAGTGCACAGACACACGAAGGCTCCTTTGGAGCCGTTTAGTATACCGGCTAAAAGATTCAACCATGTTCACGTGGACCTCGTGGGCCCCCTCCCGCCGTCGCAGGGGTACACGCACCTTCTGACAGTGGTGGACCGCACCACACACTGGCCAGAAGCAGTCCCGCTGGCGGCAACCACGTCCACGGACGTGGCGCACGCTTTTTTGACAACATAGGTGGCCCGTTTTGCGATCCCGTCGGACATCACGTCCGATAGGGGCCCTCAGTTTGTTTCTGAACTTTGGTCCGCGATGGCCCGCAGCCTGGGTGTTGCAATTCACTGCACAACCTCGTACAACCCTCAGGCAAATGGGTTATGCAAGCGTTTTCACAGGTCACTGAAAGCAGCACTCAGGGCTTCGTTGATGGATGCAAATTGGGTCGACCGGTTGCCGTGGGCTTTATTTCATGCCGTTACACCATCATCCATTTCTGTCTTTGGTCTAGGCAAGAGGAAAGGAAAAGCAGCCACCCCACAACAGACCTTGCCACTATGGAAAGTACTGAAATCCTTTGCTTTTATAGGTAAAGTGCCAAAACCAAAGTAGTGTAGCAGACACAAAATGCATATTGTAGACTTGTAGAGGCTTGGTTGAGTCAGCGTCTCAGTCAGGAAGCAGAGAGTAAACAGTAGACGGGGGTTTAAGGGTGAATGTATTGTGATGTTGGATGTCATGCAGGGTGATGTGGAATGTCACGCAGATGTGAGATGAGCGGTGGGGATATAAAGGAGAACCATGCTTGAATGCTTCCATGCTTTTCTGTGTATGATTGATGAGAGAGTGTTAATAAATTTCGTGTTCGTAAACTGGCCTCATTATTTCCCACACTCTCCACAGTAGCACAATTTCCACTTAAGAGAAAAGGGACTGAACTGAGATTTATTTGATTGTTTAAATATTAATTACAGAATGATTGAAAATTAATGGCACATCAACTGTAAAATAAACCACTTGTTAATGTATTTATTTTTTTTGTCAGATCACTTGTGTGATCCTTTGTGAGTTACGTTCATTGTTCAGTCATGAATATAATTTAGTTTATATGTGTAGTTTATAGTCTATCATCAATAAACTAATGCTGTATTATGCATCCTTTTATATTTTAGCAATACAAGTACAAAACACCCCCCACACTTGAAGCCAGGGCGAGAAGAGACACAGCGGTGACAGAGCAGTGGCTAAACTTTTATTGATAAAAATTCCATATTTTGACTGAGTGACTCCATACTCGGTGATGCACAGCCTCAGTTAAAGTACTATATTCCATTCAAGTGAATGTATTAATTCATTCTGATTGCTGAGGCCACAGAAAAAAACAAATGATTTTAAACGTAACCCAGCCCTTGTAAAATCTACTGAAGCGCAGCTACATGAAAATTGTGGTTAAATACAACAATGAAGCACTTTTTTGTCACACTCCACCACTGGCTTTTAGCAACAAGTGTATTTCCCAAATATGTTTTAAACTTGCTTTAATTAACCACCACCCACTTCTGACTTTTGTCTAGGCAAGAGGAAAACGATCCACCCAAACTGGACCTTGCCTCACTATTTACAGAGATGCAGGCTGAAGATCTGCTGAACTGGGACCAGTGTGAGCGGCAAATCCAGTTGCTTCTTAGTGAGGCAGCGTGGCCGGCATGTGTGACCTGTTCTAAGTTGTTTTTTTTTTTTACAGTTTGAATTTTGCACATTCTGAATAATCTGGATTTTGCTGCTGATTGTAATAAACAATTTAGTGACTTATGTGTTTGCATCATGATTTTCTATTTTGTCTGTTAAGGCACCGGTGGAAAAAGAGTCAACAGTACAAACCATTTATCGGTGACTTTGAAAATAATAGCTCATTGTTAAGAAAAAGTAACCAAAACAATTATTTTATTTACTGAAGACTGTATTGTTGGATGTGCCAGTGCAGAAGACACTGCACACTTTAGTGATAGTACCAGTATATGGAGGAATTCTGGGCAATATTAGCATCTGGTATTTTCTAATAATGGGTTAGAGCATGGCTGTCTAATCATGTGCCATGGAGGGCCAAGACCCTGCAGGCTTTACCTCCAACCAGTGTCTTCAACAGCAGATTCCACTAAATTTCTTCCACTTACTGCTGATCAGTGAAAACACCTGCTGAAGAGACTGGGTAGAAGAGAGAACCTGCAGGGTCTTGGCCCTCCATGGCACATGATTGGACACCCCTGGGTTAGGGTTTAATGGGATTTAACATTTTAACACAAAGTGCTTTATGGTTCATAATTCTGTTGACAGACTTACACCAAACCAAAAGTGATTTCTCAAACTGCTGGATTGTTCTTAGACAGCTTTTCCAATCTTTTAGTATTTAATTTATGTCACTTGGTGGTAACCTTCACATATAAAACAAAAGAGACACATTGTGGGCACATATGTGAGTTCCATATGCTTCACATGCTTATTACTGTATGCTTATTGTTTACTGCACGTCTCAGAGGAACAAAAGGTCTGGACCTCCTAAGGGTAGCAGGAGGATGCGAAGTCTGGCCTTTTGTATGCAGAGAGATGGCCGTGAGGGATTTCCTGACCACCAGGATTTCAGGTGGAGACAGACAGAAGACCTGAAGGGGGTGCATTGTGATTTGGGATGTAAAGACAATGTGACTGTATGCTTTGATGTCCTGGGGTATAAAAGGGACAGATGTGGGGGCATGCGTCCTCTTTTCTGCTTTTGGATGTTGGAGAATGTGGTGGTGAATAAAACTGATCTTGAGCAATAAACTCAGTCTCGTCTTTCCACACAATCTCCACACTGGTGACCCTACAACGTATAATGAGCGGAGAAGAATCTCCCGAGCCAGACTCGCCAGGAACCAGCCAAATGAATGCAGCCACAGTCCAGCTACTGGACTTCTGGCCGAACAATCCGCGCTCCTGGTTTAACGCAGTCAAGGCGCAGTTCCACCTCCAGAGGATCTCGGTAGATGCCACAAAATTCTACCATGTGGTTGCAAAGCTGGACAACCACACAGCCCAGCGAGTGGAGAGCCTGATCAACCACCCACCGGACAGCGACAAGTACAGCATGCTGAAGGCTGCACTCATTCGTTGCTTCACCCCCTCGGTGCAGGAGCGGGCAGAGAGGCTCCTGGCGCTGACTGAATTTGAGGGCGACAGACCTGCAGACCTGATGGGGAAGATGTTGAGTTTGAGAGACTCCGAAGATGATAACTTCATCTTCACCCACCTTTTCCTCAGAACCCTACCGTCAGAGGTGAGAGTCACCCTGGCCAATTCTCCACTGCTGGCCCGAAAAGACTACCACGAGCTGGGCCAGGAGGCGCAACAACTCGTTGACGCCAATAAACGGCACGCGGCTGCGGCTGCAGCAGCGGGTCCAAGCGCTACATCCGGAGACGGCAGGAGGCCAGAGGCTGCAGCACCAGACTCACCAACGACGGCGGCGGCAGGGGCCGGGAAACATGGAGCAGATGATAGCCTTTGCTTCTACCATCGCCGCTTCGCAGAGAGGGCACGTAAGTGCATTCCACCATGCCACTTTAAGCGCTCGGGAAACGCCAAGACCGGGGGTCGTTAGCAGCTGCGGCCCTCGGAGAGGAGAACAAGCTGCTCTACTTGAAGGATGCGAACTCGGGGAGGCATTTCCTCGTGGACATGGGCTCCCAGCTGAGTTTCATCACACCTTCCTATGCTGACCGACTGGCGCCTTCCAGTGGTGCCCGGGTGTCAGCAGCGAACAGCTCGGTGATTAAGACCTTCAGTGAGAGGACTCTGCTTCTGTCTTTACACGGCCGCACTTTCGAGTGGACTTTCGTCATAGCGGCAGTCAATTTCAACATGTTAGGGGCTGATTTTTTGTGCTCACATGGTTTGTTGGTCGATCTTGCTAATAGACGCCTGGTTAATGCACTCTCTTTTTATTCTATTCCCTGTACAGCTCGAGTGGCCCCGCCAACAGCACAAGCCAACATCACAGCCGCAGGTGGTAAGTTTCACACACTGCTCACTCAGTTCCCAGCACTCACGGTCCCAACATTTTCGGCGGCCGTGGCTAAACACGGGGTGGAACATTTTATTACTACCACCGGACCGCCCGTTTTTGCAAAAGCTCGGCGCTTGGATTCAGCTAAACTGACCATAGCGCGCGAGGAGTTCGCCAACCTGGAAAAGCTGGGCATCATCCGGCATTCGAAAAGCTCCTGGGCTTCACCGCTTCACATGGTCCCTAAAGCTGATGGCTCATGGCGGCCTTGCGGTGATTTCCGCAGGCTGAACAACGCTACAGCGCACGACCGCTACCCGATCCCGCACATCCAAGATTTTTCAGTTCATTTGGCAGGGGCGCGCGTTTTTTCTAAAATAGACTTGGTACGCGGTTACCACCAGGTCCCAGTGCGCGCTGAGGACATACCCAAAACAGCGGTAATAACTCCTTTCGGGCTTTTTGAGTTTTTGCGCATGCTGTTTGGGCTTAAAGGCGCGGCGCAGACGTTCCAACACATGATGGACGCGGTTTTGCGTGAACTCCTTTTCGTGTTCGTCTACCTGGACGACATTTTGGTAGCCAGCGCGTCCGAAGACGAACACGAAAACCACCTCATGGCAGTTTTCCGGAGGTTGGCAGAGCACGGGTTAATAATTAACCCGGCGAAGTGTCAGTTCGGGGTGACGCAGATTGATTTTTTGGGGCATCACGTCTCCCCAGAGGGAGCGGTCCCTCTGCCTGACAAAGTGCGCGCAGTAACAAATTTTCCCCAGCCGCAAACGGTCAAAGCGTTACAGGAGTTCTTGGGGATGGTAAATTTTTATAACCGTTTCCTCCCCCGCGCAGCACAGCTCATGCAACCATTGTATGCTGCACTAAAAAAACAAAAACCCACAAATAAAGTCGAATGGTCTCCGGAGCGAGAGCGCGCATTTTCCGAAGTCAAAACAGCCCTGGCAAACGCTGCGTTGTTAGCACATCCAGTCCCAGCAGCCCGCATGGCGCTCATTACTGACACGTCAGATGTGGCCATAGGGGCGGTCGGGGAACAGTTTGTAGCTGGAGCCTGGCAACCGCTCGCCTTTTTCAGTAAGACCCTGCGCGACAGCGAACAAAAATACAGCACATTCGACAGGGAGTTGTTAGCTCTCCACTTGGCCATTCGCCACTTCCAGTTCTGGCTGGAAGGACGCCCTTTCACCGCGTTCGTTGACCACAAACCGCTGACTTTCGCGATGGCCAAGATTTCAGAACCGTGGTCAGGCCGGCAGCAGAGACAGCTGGCCGCGATATTGGAGTTTACTACTGATATCCAGCATGTGGCGGGTAAACTTAATGTAGTGGCGGACTGCCTCTCGCGCTCCGTGGGGGCTCCAGCCCGCGTGGAGGCAGATCCTGCAGCCATGGCCACGGAGCGGGTTAGCAACGCGGAAGCGCGCGTGGCCCCGGTCCACGTGGGGATAGATTACACAGCCATGGCTGTGGAGCAGGTTAGCGACACGGATGTGCGCGCGCTCCAGTCTGGACCAACAGGGTTAAGGCTGGAGAACAAGGTGCTGCAAGACGGTATGCCCCCCCTAATCTGCGACGTCTCCACTGGGCGGCCGCGTCCGGTGGTTCCAGCCGCGTGGCGCCGCCGCGTTTTTGACTCGATCCATTCTCTGGCACACCCGGGAGTGCGCGCGTCGGTCAAAATGGTAGGAGAGAAGTTTGTATGGCCGAGCCTGCGCAAACAAGTTAGAGAGTGGGCGGCAGCCTGCACAGCCTGCCAGCGGGCCAAGGTTCATGGACACACGAGAGCTCCCTTGGAGCCGTTTCACATCCTGGCTAAAAGGTTTGATCATGTCCACGTGGACCTCGTAGGCCCCCTCCCGCCCTCACAAGGGTGCACACATCTTCTGACAATGGTTGACCGCACCACGCGCTGGCCGGAAGTGGTACCGCTGTCATCAACCACAGCCAAGGAGGTGGCGTGCGCGTTTTTAACAGCATGGGTAGCGCGTTTTGGAGTCCCGTCGGACATTACGTCCGACAGAGGCCCGCAATTTATTTCCGAACTTTGGTCAGCGATGGCCCGCAGCTTGGGGGCAACGATCCACCACACGACCGCGTACAACCCGCAGGCTAACGGGTTATGCGAACGTTTTCACAGGTCATTGAAGGCGGCTCTCAGCGCGTCGCTTACGGATCCAAATTGGGTGGATAAGCTACCATGGGTTTTATTGGGGTTGCGTTCTGCACCTAAAGAGGATTTAGAAGCCTCCCCAGCCAAGCTAGTTTTCGCACAGCCACTTCGGCTGCCCGGGGAATTTCTCCCAGATAACCCAGTGCCAGAGTGCTCCCCGGCTCAGCGGTTACAGAATAGCATGGGCCCGAGCACACTACCTGGCCCCGTTCATCACAGTTTTCCGCGTTTTTGTGCCTAAGGCTTTAAAAAATGCGGAGTTTGTTTTTGTCAGACATGATGCCCATCGTCCGCCTTTACGCCCACCTTATGACGGCCCATATAGAGTGCTGGAAATGGGGGATAAGCATTTTTTGCTAGATTTGGGGGGCAGAAAGGAAAGGATTGGCATTAACAGGCTCAAACCCGCTTTTGTGGTAGCTGACGAAATTGTGCAGTTGGCTAAGGCTCCTCGGCGCAGCAGACCCCCTAGAGAGCATTCCCCAGAACACCCACAGAGGTTGACTAACAGTTCTCATCCCCAGGCAGCAGATCCACAGCGGGAAGACGCCGTGGAAGTGGTACAGCCTGCTTTCAGCAGATACGGGAGAAGGTTGAGACCTAAGCGGCATTTGGACTGATATGTAGTGATGTTAGTATGACATGCAATCTGTGGTTGTGTTGTTCCATCTTAGACGTTTGGGGGGGGGGGTCATGTGGGCACATATGTGAGTTCCATATGCTTCACATGCTTATTACTGTATACTTATTGTTTACTGCACGTCTCAGAGGAACAAAAGGTCTGGACCTCCTAAGGGTAGCAGGAGGATGCGAAGTCTGGCCTTTTGTATGCAGAGAGATGGCCGTGAGGGATTTTCTGACCACCAGGATTTCAGGTGGAGACAGACAGAAGACCTGAAGGAGGTGCATTGTGATTTGGGATGTAAAGACAATGTGACTGTATGCTTTGATGTCCTGGGGTATAAAAGGGACAGATGTGGGGGCATGCGACCTCTTTTCTGCTTTTGGATGTTGGAGAATGTGGTGGTGAATAAAACTGATCTTGAGCAATAAACTCAGTCTCGTCTTTCCACACAATCTCCACAACATCTGCAAAAATTTCAAAGGATTATTGTCAAAATTCCCAGTGCAATACTACACGAATACATGTATAGTACATTGTTAATGCAGAGAATATATATTTCTACAGTATCTACATGTATCAAGTAAATCAAGTGTTTTCCATGTAACCTTGTGACTGCATTATTTTAATTGCTTTTAGTCCTAGATCAAGTTTGTTTTGGCCTAAAATGCATCATAATTGTCAAATATATATTATTATACCTAACTCAGTACTGTTTACCTTTTGAATATATATTTTGTGGCTAATATAACCCCATAACTACAACCTGGCGATCAAGTTGTGTCAGCTGAACAGTTTTTGCTATGACACCACAACAGACTCTGCTGCTGGAGCAGGTACATCCCATGATGTCTCAACAGTCTCTCCATGATTTCCACACAGATCAGAGCAATTTGTTGCACAGGAAGCTAAACGTTTCTACAGACATTCTTAAGTTCTATAACCACTGATCGTTTGTGAAGCTGGGGTGACATCAGTGAGAGGCTGTATTGAACGCCCAGACCGACGGTTTGAAGCAGTAATTTTCCCACAACAGAGCCATCTGTAACACACACAGCATGCATATTTTAGTACCTAGTAGCGATAACTTGCTGACATTACAATGTAGTACGGCGGCCTGAAAGCAAACTAGCATTAACAATCATTAGCTTACCGTTATATGTGATCTAGTTTGTATCCTCACGTCTTCCGCTCTATGGTTTCCCAGACGCTCCAGTACTTTTCCAGAGTGTTTTGTCTCGCTGCCTGTCCCCTTCTCTGGTGGTCCTTTTTGGCCTTTATGGTGACAAAAAGCCAGAGACCGAGGAGTCACCTTGTACAGCCGCCATGTTATGTTTTGCATGGGTTGCATGTTTTACGTCACGGGCGTGTGGCGCCGCCTTGCTGTAAAAAAATCCCACCCACCCCAGGCGTACCCAGCTGTAATGGAAACAGAACCGAACCGAGTAGAGCAGAGCAAGGCCGACTGGGTACTAGTGGAAAAGGGGCAATAGTCTCTCCAGCGAGTCCTGGGTCTGCCCCAGAGGTAGGAACGTAGATTGACGGGTAAATGGACAGCTTTGCCTTACAGCTTAGCTCCCTCTTCACCATGACAGATCGGTACAACGTCCGCATCACTGCAGATGCTGCTCCGATCCGCCTGTCAGTCTCTCGCTCCATTCTCCCCTCACTCATGAATAAGACCCCGAGATGCTTAAACTCCTCCACTTGGGGCAGGAGCTTGCCCCCAACCCGGAGAGGACAACCCACCTTTTTCCGACTGAGGACCATGGACTCCGACTTGGAGGTACTGATTCTCATCCCAGCCACTTCACACTCAGCAGCAAACTGTCCCAGTAACACCCGTAGGTCATTGCTGGATGAAGCCAACAGGACATCATCTGCAAACAGCAGAGATGAGATCCTGTGGTCACCAAGCATGACACCTTCTGTTCCCTGGCTGTGCCTAGAAATCCTGTCCATAAAAATTATGAACAGGATTGGTGACAAAGGGCAGCCCTGGCGGAGTTCAACTCTCACTGGGAATGAGTCCGACTGAGTGTTGGCAATACGAACCAAACTCACACAACAGTCGTATAGAGACTGGATAGTGCACAACAACAAGCCCAATACCCCATACTCCCAAAACACCCCACACAAAAAAACACAAGGGTCGTGGTCAAATGCCTTCTCCAAGTCCACAAAACACATGTAAACTGGTTGGGCAAACTCCCATAAACCCTCGAGGATTCTTGAGAGGGTAAAGAGTTGATCCGATGTACTACAGCCAGGACGAAAACCACATTGCTCCTCCAGAATTCGACGCTCGACCAACGGCCGGACTCTCTTCTCCAGTATCTTGGCATCGGCCCTACCAGGGAGGCTGATGAGTATGATCTCTCCAAAGTTGGAACATACCCTCTGGCCCCCCTTCTTGAAGAGAGGAACCACCAACCTTGGTTTGCCATGCCAAAGGCACTGTCTCTGACCTCCATGCAATGTTGCAGAGGCGTGTCAACCATGACAGCCCTACAACATCCAGGGCCTTGATGTCCTCCTAGCAAATCTTGTCCTCTCCCTGGGCCCGGCCACCAAAGAGTTTAACCACTTCAGCGACCTCAGCCCCTGTAATGGAAGAGTCGTCCCCCTCATCCATAAGCCCTTCTTCCTCTGTGGAAGGCGTGTCAGTGGGATTGAGGAGATCCTCGAAGTATTCCTTCCACCGCCCGACGATATCCCCAGTCGAAGTCAGCAGCACCCCATCCACACCATACACAGTGTAGACAGGGAGCTGCTTTCCCCTCCTGAGCCACCAGACAGTTTGCCAGAATCTCTTTGAGGCCGACCGAAAGTAAAAAGTATCTGAAGATCATAATTTCCTATTTGAAATTTATTTTTTTGATCCGTCTGTCAATCTCTCACTCCATTCTTCCCTCACTCGTGAATGAGACCCCGAGATACTTAAACTCCTCCACTTGAATGCTTAAATTTGCTCCACGGATCAGAGCAGCATCTGCAGTGATGCAGGTGTTATACCAGTCTGTCGGGGTGAAGAGGGAGCTGAGCTCCAAAGCAAAGCTGTCGATTTACCGTTCAATCGACATTCCTACCCTCACCTATGGTCATGAGCTTTGGGTAATGACTGAAAGAATGAGATCATGGATACAAGCAGCTGAAATGAGCTTTCCCTGTAGGATTGCTGGACTCACCCTTAGAGATAAGGTGAAGAGCTCAATCATCCAGGAGAGGCTCAGAGTAGAACTGCTGCTCCTCCACATTGAAAGGAGCCAGTTGAGGTGGTTTGGACATCTGATCAGAATACCTCCCGGACGGCTCCCACTTGAGGTGTTCCGGGCACGTCCCACTGGGAGGAGACCCCGGGGCAGACCCAGGACACGCTGGAGAGACTACATCTCCCAGCTGACCTGGGAACATCTTGATATTTTCTCTGAAGAGCTGGAGCAGGTGGTCGAGGAAAGGGAAGTCTGGGCTTCTCTGCTTGAGCTGCTGCCTCCGCGACCCGGACCCCCGGAAAATCGGTAGATGGATGGATGGATTTTTTTAATTTTTTTTTAAATACTGGACATTCTCATAAAACATTCATCCACTTTTACTCTGGATTAAAACAATTATTCTGCGTGACATGTTTAAGTAAAAGTTTTAATATAATTACATGACTGATGGCATTAATTTACATTGTGTACATATGGTTTTAATATTGCCCCTCCTGTTTCAAGGTCAACAGACATGTCTTCTTAGGAAGGTATACATTTTTACTTATATTAAACAATTCACTTTGGAAAAATAAAAAATAAAGATGTGTGGCTAAAAAAATACACAATTACATTTCATTTTAGAAATAATACACACAACAATTTTACAAAGAACAGTCATCCTCCTACACAACCAGGTTCATATTGCCAACCACAATAAAACTATTTCGCTGTCAGTTTTCCATTACTTTAAATACAACAAATGAAAAAGAAACGAACTGGCCTCTCAGCTACCCTTTAGTGCAAACTGTCAAAGAGCGAATGGTGATGGTCTTATAGTTCCTCTTTGCGTAAAATGACTAATGGAGTCCAGATGCCTAAGCTATTTAAACAACAACAAAAAAAAAAGTGGCATCGTCATTACCCAGTTTGTGCATTTGATTTAAGAGAAAAACATTTTATCCTACTGTCAGCTACAAAACTCTACTTTTGTAAAATATTGCAGACTATTAAGGTATATCTGGGCCCTTTAAGTACTTTCACATTGCTCAAGAAGACCAACAGAAATGTCAGTACCTCGGCCCCATATTACGTTTTGGTAACGGGGCCTCCAGCTCCACTTCTTGACCACTAGAGGGCTTCACTGTTTAACAGATAATTGTACTGTAGTCTGGACAAGATAAGGAAGGATTGCGTAAGAGAAACCAGATCTCTCCGAATGAGATGGGTACAAGCTTGGATTGCACATCCCCTGCTCAGTCCTTGGGCCTTGCATTAGAGTAATGAAGCATTCTTTGTGATGGAAAAAGACCTGCAAAGCCTAGCGCTTGATCACCACCTGCTCAAAGGCTCCAGATGCGACCCTGAAAGAAAATGCCACAATGGGTTAACACAGTTCAGAAGATAAGGGGCCTTACTAAATTGCCCTTTCATGCATATCACCAAACGTGGTTGATTTGCATTCCAAGTATGAAACGTCAGTGAAGTTTAAACAAAGATTATGAGTGAGAGCCTTTGCTTAGCTCCATTCATCATATTTACAGTAAATTCCTGCAGTGTTGGGAAACCTACAATCCAGTTACATAATCAAACCCACCTCGTGTGCTGGCTTCCCAAGGCTGTGCTTCCTCCAGGTCCCACAAACAAGCTGAGTCCCTCCTCTGTAGCAACACACATTAGAAATAAGAAAGCCGATTATCAGTTCACGCAGTCATGGTTAGAAAAATTACTTAAAAAAAATTATTAAAACATTATTTCCAACTATTAAACTAAACTCAACAAATGCCATTCATCTATATTAAATCTCTGGTTAAGAACAGGGATTTTTAACACATTTGTTGTATTCATAGAAATTATGGCCTGTTACGTAACTGTTGTCAATGAAATAATGAATGAATCATCTTTAGCTTTAGACATGCTGCAGATTTTCAGAGGGTCTACACAGACATTACATTGGTGCATTCCAACACTACATAGTAATATGATATCAGCGACAAGATGGTGGGCAACTTTCCACACCGGGATTAGGAGACACACCCTCTGCACTGGAGTCCAAGAAGCCGTGGCTGAAATCCTGGCTTTGCAGGATTTTTTCTATTATGTCATCAGCATCCACCCTTGTGGCATCAACTCTCTTCAGCTGATTTTCCATCGAGTTCTGCTTCATTGGGTGTCTAAAAGAGAAAGAAACAGGGTTTAATGTTATTTTAAGTACATCTGTCACAGGAGACAAAAACAAAGGACACGAGCCAGCATCATTAATATTTGAGGCGAAGTTTATTTATATGAAGGTCATAATTTCCCAGTAGTGGGACTAATAAAGGATAATCTTATATTTATATTGGTTATACTTTACTAAGTGTCAGTAGTATTGTTTAAGGTATTCTTTGGTTCAGTCAGCCAACACAGAGAAAGAGCAACCTATATAAAGTCTCTTTATTTTATAACATATACACAATATGATAGTTATGTTGTAGGACTCCCATAGGACTTGATAGCCATTTCATTTTCCCTGTTGCATACCTTAAGACTTACAGAACACTGCAATGCCAAACAATCATCCAATGCCTAAATAACCATGCATGTGTTGTATTTTAACCTTGATTTGATATACATTTTTGGACATGTTATAAAATCCCCTCCGTGGATTGCCACGTTATTGTGGTGGAGGGGTTTGGGTGCCTTAATAATCCCAGGAGCTATATTGTCAGGGGCAACTTGCCCCTGGTAGGGTCTCCCAAGACAAATTGGTCCTGGGTGAAGGGTCAGACTAAACAGCGGTCCAGTAGATCCCTATGAAAAAGTTACACCAAGGACCCAGTGCACCCATAGGAGCCACATGGGTCCACCCTCCCATGGGCTCACCACCTGCAGGATGGATCATGGTGCTATGAGAACCAGGTGGATATCGAAGCCTATTTGGACTGCGGCCCCCGCGACCCCGCTCCCCAGATAAGCGGTAGAAGATGGATGGATGTTATCAAGTCCCAGAGTAACTATATCACCTTAAGTTCTTGGCAGGGGTGGAGGGGTTTTCTGGAGGAGTGATCCTGCTCTCCTCCTCTGCTTTTTCGCCCACTTGATCACCGGATTCAGGGATGCTGCCAATGCCTGTGGACGCAGAACCTGCTGACCCGCTCCGTCTGTGGCTCAGATCTGTAAAACTGGAGTGATTTGAGCTATAACCTATAGAATGAAAGCAAAAATCCACAATTTAAATTTCATTATTTGTATAATTAGTAGGATAACATGAATTGTGCATAAAGCAGCGACATTCTGCTCGTACCTGAAATCTTTGACTGCTGACTTGTATAGCTGGGTGTTCTTGAGTGGCCATATGTCACCAGCTCTTCAGGGACTGAAACAGACTTTCCTGGAGTCCCTGAAATGTAAGATGTTCAGAAATTTGCAGATAGCATTAACGATGACTTCTGATTAATTTTGGAACCTGCTCTCTATTACTGTGTACTACTATTTTTTCCTTTATTAAAAATGATCAGTACAGTGGTAAGCTATTCAGAACACAGCATATTCTTAAAATGAGTGAATATGGTTACATACCAGTCACACACTGGGATGTGTTTAGGTGTCCTCCTTTCCTGCCCTCGAGGAGACGCTCTGCTTCAGCCTGAGGGAATCCAAGAGTCATGGCAGTAGATGGCGGCCTAATGGGAACAAAGAAAGGTACTGTTATTATTACCTCCCACAAGGAGGTTACGTTTTTGCTGGTCTTTACCTGTTTGACTGTTAGCAGGATTACGCAAAAACTACTGGACGGATTTGGATTAAATTTTTACCAGAGGTGGCCCTTGGGCTATTTTGGAGGTGATCCATGAGCAAATACCTCCGCCAAGGCCCCATCTCAATGTACGGAGGGACTGTGGTATGTATGGACAAAGAGACGGCAGAATTGAGGGACGAAGGGATGGACAGACAGAGCCTTGGCAGAGGTATGGCTCTCTGAGTGCCCTCCAAGTCTGTGCTTCTTTAAAAACACTGAGTTGAAACAACATATCAAATAAAAGGTTTGCAACAAAGTTCGCTCATGACACAAAAATATGTATATGAAGACTTGGGGGGGGGGGCACCAAGTACCCTCAGAGGTGACAGTTAATCTAAACATAAATGCTGTGCTTAGAGGTTTCATGTTAACTGGGTCATAAAAGTTTGATCTGTGAGTCTTTATAATTTAGATGTTTAAGGATTCATTCTTTGTGTTTGCATATGGTTTCACAGTTTATGTATTATGCCTCAGTGAAACACAGAGGCATACAGTAATCAGTTAATGCGTCTGTGTGTGTGTGTGTAGCTGTCTGTCACCAGCTTTTCAGCTCGCCCAGTCAAAATTAAGTCTAACTAAAGGCTTGTATCATTGTATGACCATATTTTCTCGACTTTTAATTTGCCAGAATTTCAAAATAACACTTTGTTTTTGAAATAAACACAAATTTAACTCATCTTTTCTGTCAGTGCCGCAGCGAAAAGAAAGTACTGTAATAACTATCCTGGGCCAGTAGAAGTTGGAGTGCCACTATTTTACAGCTGACCATGCTACCATGCCACAGGCACCAAGGCACAGCACCTTGGTGCTTTCATTTAAATCATGAGTGAGGGGACTGTTGCATCCTTTAACAAAAATGATAGCATTTATCATTGTTAGGAGAGTTTAGCTATGATTGCTCAAAAACAGAAGAATGGAAAACTAGAACTAAAATGCACTTGGAGAGTGTAAATGTCTGCCAAGGCAGTCAATTTTCTTTCTCATTTTTTAAATTTTTTCTAACGGCCTGTTAGCATTGAGCAGACAGCACCCTCTGCTGGTGACCATCAAAACATCAGACAAGTCACTGCATTCATTTCCTACTTTGGAATCTTTTAAAAACTCCGGAGGGCTGAAAGTGATTCAGATCACCTCAAAAATCCAATTGGCTAGTCTTTAATTTATTTCTATCCTCTCCATAAAAATCCATAAATAACCGTATGCTGTTAGCACACAAACAAATACAAAACATCACCTCCTTGGTGGAGGTAATGAAGTGAAACACACTCTTGTTCATATATCATAGTATGGCATTAAAGGTCTGGATTTCTTTTCTTGTCACTCCTGAGATACATAAAATATAACCCCCAAGGGCTGCCACTGAATCATGAGCAGTTTTCATTTCATTTAAAAGCTACATAAATTAGCTTAAGAACAATAGAGTTTTTCCACATCTGACATATTGAGTCATTACAGCAGAAAAAGCCCAGGTCAATAATTGACAACAACATCACAGGCTGAATGTCCTACGTAAATGAAATCGTTACAGCTGTAGTTCATGTCTAGCATTTCAAAGTGACATTGTCTGAGAGTCTATTAGTAATTCAGCCCGTGTAATCCCATTGCAAAATGGTACAGAGGGAAACTATGACAAGAGTTCAACTTGTGCTTTTTCTGTTACATCAATATATTTACTCAAAAGGAGATAAATCAATATTACATTTAAATCAACTGCTATTAAATATTTCATTTCACAGTTTTTGGGCTGCTATGTTTAATAAAACAGCAACAAGAGCAGAGGCACAGGAAAGGAGTGAAAACAGCCTAGAAAAAATGAGCATCATCTTTCCAACCCACTTCATTGTAAATGGCCCACATATGATGAGTAACACTAGTGGGATGAGTGACTCAGCTTTAATCACCTCCTAGGCAACAGCCTGTGTTGTTGTTAAACTCAGCGTGTGTTAAAACAAATGTGGAGAAAGACTCGGATGTTGTCTAAAGAAAGATCAATGTTGAACATGGGACAGGTTTTGTGACGTTGCATCATGTCCATTGTGACAAATTGCTCTACATAGAGCTGACTGGTTACAAATCAGTTGCTGATTACTAACAATGTTGGACACACTGAAGCCAAGGTGAGGCGTTATTAGGTCTCAGATAAGAAGACACTGATAATATGCCAGCTAAAAAAGTCATAACTTCTGTGGGTGTCTGTAGTAACAGATGAGTGTGGGTGTTTTGAGTTTAAAATACACAGGAAGTGATGAAAACACTTTCCTCTGTGGTAAACAGCAGAGAATAGAATTTCATTTCAGCCACAACTAAAGGATTTACATTGGAACAAGGTAGTACATGGTGCTGTATCCACATATGAAAAACAGTAGAATAAAAGAAAGAAAAACCCTTACGTTTTAAAACAGGGGTCTCCAGACATTAGTTGTGTAGTAATGACAACCTGCAACAAAGACATAAGCAATAGGATTGTCAGTTTACGTTGACAAGCCACTAAAGCACAGTGTGGTTTCAAAGGTTTCTGTAAATCGTGGCTTAAAATGAGATTTAATGAGAAACATAACTGAATGGTTGGTACATGTCACAAACAAAACATGGATCTTTTAAATTCATTCCCATGGATGAGGAAGTTTAAATTTCACCGGCTCAGGCTTGTCTCGGCTTAGCTATCAGGGAACTCAGTTTTTCCCTTCTAAGTCATACATTCAACTTCCTCAAGGACAAGAGTGTCTTTTCACAGAATGATGAATGTTTTTTTTTTTTTATTGCTGGTTTTACGTAAATCTGTTAAACCAGAAAGACTAGCAAGGATGAACTTCAAGATGGCAACACCACATCAAGTGTTAGAATCGATGCAAAATATTAGCTTAAGGCAAGAGTGTGGCGTACAGTGGGGTTTCACATGTACCATACCTTACCTTGAGAATTGAGTTGTCCTGTCTGGTGTTCTTTGTGTCATATCCCTCTAGAAGACACCGTCTTACAGTGCTGCCAGACCCAGCAAACTCTGACAGGTTCAAGTCAGCAAAGCCCAGCTGCACAAGATGACATTGATCAACTTGATTAACTTATTAGACATCAACAAAAAAGACTTTGATAAAGATTTAACAGAGTAGACCTATGCCATTTTTGTTCCAATGACTTAACTGTCATAGCAGGCCATGCTGTGATGTTACATAGCTCTGTCTGACAAAGAAATTCACCCTACTACACCACAAAGAAGCTTGTGGGATTGGAAGTTGCTATTGAGAAATAAGATGTCCCACTTCTTAAGCTGAGCATTGGAGTTATTGGTTAACATGGGATAAGGCTTATCTTAAGAGACTGACACTCAGTAACCAAAGCTGGAAAGTTGACACAAAAGCACTCCTGGTAAATCAAGTCTTTCAAGCGGAAAGTCCTCCACAGTTGTTTGAAGGGCAACTGTTATTACAGAAGAACGTTTGATAAGACTGTTCCAAGGGATAGATTGTCCCCCCACCCAAAAAAAAAAAATATCTTTAGACCAAGAAGAAAAATTATTACCTTTGCAAATGCTTTTCCACCCTTTAATTCCTGAAATGGAAAAAAAACACAAAATTAAGGAAAGGAATATGGGTGATACAACACTTAAAAAAACAATTTTAACAAAAATAACAACAGACCAAGTCCTGACAGTGTGACAAAAGTCTATAAAGAACGCTTGGTGGTAGATTTAGTGAAAGAAATCACCACTTCTTGTAATCTCAAGTACATAAATTTAAGGTTCCTGACCCTGTTAAGGAAAAACTGTTGCTGTGTGTTTTTGTAGCGTGAACAACGCAGAGCACAGCTTTATGAAGAGAAAAAAAAAAAAAAAAGTACCTTGCGCACAGACACCCGGCACACACAGGGGTCGAGCACACCTGTCCCAGCATTGGCACTCATCTTACACATGAAAGAGAATCTCTTCTTCCAGTACACACAGTTGGCTTGGACAGGCTCCCTGTGAGACGGGGACATTGAAAAACTCTACTTTATAAATAAAATCATTAACAAGTAAATTAATTTGGTTAAAAGAGAGAAAGGGACTCCACATCCTGATAATCCTTTGTTTAATTTTCTTCTCTCTGGAAAAGGGCTTAACCTTTAAAGTCTTTCAAATACTACCAGATTTGGCATAGCATGTATACAGAAGTAATTCAAATTTCCAAATTACTTTTTGTATGTTTCTCCCATTTTAGCTATTATACTCATTACAAACAACATTTTTAATTACCTTTTTTAGATTTTATCATATATAGCTCTGGAAAAAAAACAAGAGACCACTGCAAAATCTTTCCTAAATTAGCATCTCTACATGTATGGAAGCCATTCAGTTTGAGTATCTGTTGAATTCCAACACAAGGACACCTTGGTCTGCAGAAGGAGGCACTGATTAGGTGATTATCTAATCATAAGACGCATGAAACATGTGAATAAAAATTAAAAGTTATTACACACAGATTTGAGTTCTTCCCAAATTAAAACTTAAAATGGCACTCCACCAAAAATAGTTTTTTTTCTTTTTAACATGTCTATAAGATGTTTTCATGACTTACAAGACATATCAAGAGCAAAATCACTCAAATGTCTCATGTCTGTTTTTTTGCATTCAAGTTTCACTCAAGCCCTGCCCCCTGAAAAAAGGCGTTTAGACAGAGTGTTTTTGGTGATGTAAATGTGCATGCTGCTGGCACGTCTGTAGTGTTGAGCCAATCAGGACACTCTGGCCTAACTGAAGTTATCCTCCAGGCTAGTTAGCATTTTTTTTAAACCAGCTTCTTTGAAAACTTGACCCAAGTTAAGATAGGTTTTACCATTAAACTGCTTTTAAGGACCAGTGCAGTTTCAGTTATTATCCTGAGCCACCGTGCATACAACTGGGCATGTCCTTCAGATTTATTACCTCCGCCAAGGAGGTTATGTTTTCATCGGCGTTGGTTTGTCTGTTTGTTTGTCTGTCTGTTTGTTAGCAAGATAACTCAAAAAGTTATGGACGGATTTTCATGAAATTTTCAAAGATTGTCAGAAATGGGGTATCCTACAGATGATTAGATTTTGGTGGTGATCCGGATCACCGTCCACAAGAAAACCGCCATTACGCAAAATGCCATTTTCGTGAATAACTACTAAACCACTAATCCTATCATTGTCAATCCAATTGCTTGTCATATGTTTTCATGGTCAAGGAATCTGAAAACGTACACACAAACATTGTATGGGGGGAACTGTGGTGCTAAACCGCCATTACGGAAAATGCCATTTTCGTCAATAACTACTGAACCACTAATCCCATCATTGTGAATCCAATTGCTAGTCATATGTTTTCATGGTCAAGGAATCTGAAAACGTACATACAAACACTGTATGGGGGGAACTGTGGCGCTTGGCGGAGGTCTGCGCTCTCCAAGTGCTTTTCTAGTTCTGATAATGTAGTGTTGACCACCACTAGCCTTGTGGGATGTAGATGGGCCTAGTAATTACAGATCCTGGCGTTTCACTGGTGTGTGTATGTGTGTGTGTGTGGGGGGGGGGGGGTGACACAAAACCACAAGACAATGAAAGGTTTTGTTTGTAGAAAAAAGGGCATAAGATACCATTTCAAACAATGTCTATTTGCTTTTATAGGGGATTTATTTCCACTGGAGTACAGCTTTAAGTATTGTAGTGTTTAAGAATGAACATGAACTTGTTTGCTTTGCATTACTTGAGCTAAAAATCACATCAAAAATCACATCTAGAAGCAATGCATTTTCGTTCTTTTGGCCAGTTATTTTCTGTAAATCAATATTCTAAATTACGATATTTTGACTTGGAATTTGGGTGAGTTGTTTTCAGTAAATTAGAGAATAAATCAATGCCTCGGAGGGGGGTGTCGCATCATCAGAACATCAAAGGATTCCGGCATTTCTTCTTCTTTTAGATTTGATTGGCGGTTGGCAACCAGCTTACAGGTGCATTACCGCCAGTGACTTGATTATCATCACTCTATATCTTTGTATAAGGAGTTCTTATACAGTAAGGAGTTCTGAACTCCTCCTTATCTGTGAAAAAATTATCCGTCCTTGGACTGTGTCCTCAGCGGTGTTGACCAGCTGTCTTCACACACTATCTGGTCATTACTTTATAAGGAGCCCTTATGTTGTGTCTTCAGCAAAAAGTCTTCGAGATCATGAAAATAGATCTGAGCAAAGAGTGGCTTCCTTCTTCTTCTTCTTGATTACTGGCGGATAGCAAACAACTGTAAGGTGCATACCGCCACCTACTGTACAAGAGTGTGTAACATTATGTCATTTGAGCCCGACCCCTAAATTCTATGACTTAATCCTGTGTTATTTAAAAAAGAGAAAAGAGCCTTTCTTGTGATTCTTATTGCCTCTCCATCTCCATCTGTTCCCAGAATGCCAGTTAAATCCCATTCTCTACCAGCCTCTCGAACTTCATTTTTCAATCTCTCTCTTTCATTTCCATACTTGTGACAGTGTAATAAGATGTGCTCGACATTTTCTTTTACTCCACATTCTCTACATTTGTCACTTTCGCTTTTCCCCATGGTGAATAAAGTGCCATTTAAACCTGTATGATTCAGTCTGAGTCTTGCCATAATGATGTCTTCCCTCCTGTTTGTTGTTTTGTAATTCTTTATTGCAATAGATTTCTGTATTCTGTAATACGATCTACCTTTATGATCTTCATCCCATCTTTTTTGCCATAGCTCAATTCCTTTTTTCTTGATTATCGTTTTCCCTTCTCCTTTTCCAAGTGACAATGGTATAGTTATTCCTTTCCCAAGTGCACTTTTTGCTAATTTGTCTGCACAGTCATTCCCTTTCAACCCTTCGTGTGCAGGAACCCAACAAAACTGAACTTCTCCATCACCCCTGTGTACCCTAAATAAACTGTGATATAGCTCAATCACCTTGTAGATTTTAGTGTCTGTATGGTTTTTAAAGCTGCAAGTGAATCTGTGCACACCACCACCCGGTCTGCTCTGACCTCCTCCACCCACTGCAAACCAATAATTATTGCCACCATCTCTGCTGGAGAGTCTTTTTGACTTTATCCATTCTTTTATCCATAGTCTATTGTCGATCTCATTAGTGCTCTGTAAGTGTCTATAAAAGCCTGTTTATCTGCACCCCATTCGTGTCCAGCTACAGCTTTTATGAGATTAATGACTTTTTTGCATTTTGTCTCCAGATTTTCAATATGAACTCTCCATGTGTATGCACTATCAAACCACAGTCCTAGATATGTGAACTCACTCACTTTCTCTACTGGTTGATTATATAGTGTTAATAGTTCTGTACCAGTTCTGCGTTTTTTTTGTTTTTTTTGTGAAAATCATATAGCAGACTTTACTGTTTGAAAATTTAAATCGCCACTCACATGACCACTTTTCCACTTTCTCCATTCCTTTCCTGATGTTTTTCATCATAAATTTCTCATTTCTTCTCCTCGTCCATATGGCTCCATCATCTGCATATAGTGCTGTTTTGATGGATCCCTCTGATCCTCAAACATGTCATTAATCATCATGTTGAATAAAACAGGGCTTATCACACTCCCCTGAGGAACACCATTTTCAATTTTTATTGAATTATTTTTATTTTATTATTGTAAGCTGGTTGCCAACTGCCAATCAAATCTAAAAGAAGGAGAAGATAATTCTGATCACACTCAGAACATGAGGAGACCTGGGCCTACAGAGGGAACGCACTGGAACAGAACTCTTGGCAGTTACCATAGTAACACAGCACTGAGTGGCAAATACATGTGGCAGCTTTAATTTGTATACAGCAAAACATAAATATCACACAAAATATTTAGTTACAATAGTTGTGGTAACCTTTAATTGGGTGCAGCCAAAAGTGTGTGTATACACATTGTGCCTTTTTTTTAACTTTAGATGTTAATAGCACACTGTTGAGTTAACTATATTGATGTGTGGGTGACAGCACACATACAGACATGGACAAAATTGTTGGTACCCCTCTGTTAATGAAAGAAAAACCCACAATGGGCACACCAAGATGTGTCCTCTAATTAACATCACAGGTGTCTACAAACTTGTAATCAGTCAGTCGGCCTATTTAAAGGGTGACAAGTAGTCACTGTCCTGTTTGTTGACATGGTGTGTACCACAATAAACATAGACCAGAGGAAGCAAAGGAGAGTTGTCTCGGGAGATTAGAAAGAAAATTATAGACAAGCATGTTAAAGGTAAAGGCTATAAGACCATCTCCAAGCAGCTTGATGTTCCTGTGACTACAGTTGCACATATTATTCAGAAATTTAAGATCCACGGGACTGTAGCCAACCTCCCTGGACGTGGCCACAGGAGAAGTCGGATAATATAAATGGTAGCAAAAGAGCCCAGAACAACCTCTAAACACATTCATGGTGAACTCCAAGGTCAAGGTACATTAGTGTCAGATCGCACCATCTGTCGTTGTTTGAGCCAAAGTGGATTTCATAGGAGATGACCAAGGAGGACACCACTGTTGAAAACAAATCACAAAAAAGCCAGACTGGAATTTGCCAAACTGCATGTTGACAAGCCACAAAGCTTCTGGGAGAATGTCCTATGGACAGACGAGACAAAACTGCAACTTTTTGGCAAGGCACATCAGCTCTATGTTCACAGATGCAAAAATGAAGCATGCCAAGAAAAGAACACTGTCCCTACTGTGAAACATGGAGGAGGTTCTGTTACATTCTGGGGCTGCTTTACTGCATTTGGCACAGGGTGTCTTGAATCTGTGCAGGGTATAATGAAATCTTGAGACTATCAAGGTATTCTAAGATAAGATAAGATAATATAAGATGAGCCTTTATTAGTCCCACAATGGGGAAATTCCAGGATTGCAACAGCACAGGGATAGCAACACTCAGAGCAACAATCAGAAGGCAAGCGAAAAACAAGAGCAGCGAGTATACATATGTACATATAAATATAAATACATATATATAGACACACAGAAAAGTTTTCTAGAGAGAAATGTGCTGCCCAGTGTCAAGACAGCTTGGTCTCAGTCACAGGTCATGGGTCTTGCAACAGGATAATGACCCAAAACACACAGCTAAAAACACCCAAGAATGGCTAAGAGCGGAACACTGGACTATTCTAAAGTGGCCTTCTATGAGCCCTGATCTAAATCCTATTGAACATCTGTGGAAGGAGCTAAAACATGCCGTGTGGAGAAGGCACCCTTCAAACCTGAGACAACTGGAGCAGTTTGCTCATGAGGAGTGGGCCAAAATACCTGCTGAGAGGTGCAGAAGTCTCATTGACAGTTACAGAAATCGTTTGATTGCAGTGATTGTCTCAAAAGGTTGTGCAACAAAACATTAACTTAAGGGTACCATCATTTTTGTCCAGGCCTGTTTCATGAGTTTGTTTTTTAAAATAATTCCGTTGAACCATAATTCAAAAGCATTGTCTGATTTTCATTGGTTTATTTTCATGGAATTTTTATTTATTAACACTTTTGTCAGATTCAAGTTATTTTTGTGACCATTGTAGGTTTTTCTTTCATTAACAGAGGGGTACCAACAATTTTGTCCACGTCTGTAAGTGAAGAACTGGTTCTGAGTCTTTAATTATTTATCCTTTTTTGTCAATTATTACAAGATGGAATGACAAGATTAGCCCTCTGCAATGCAAGCAGGAACTCTGTGTACTGCTGTGACTGAATACTGTGTGTTTTTGCTGATACTGTGGAGAGTGCAAATAAAGGAACCAGATCTGCACGACAGACGACTATTTCTCTCTCTCATTGCATTCATACACAGAAAAAGACTTTCCAATACACCAGCGTCTCTCCTTTTATATCACTCCATTCCTTCCCTGTTGCCTGAAATCTTGCATCACAATACATTTACACATTACAATACGTACTGTCCTCCATTTAATCCTCCACGCTCTACTGGCAGAGGGAATATTCCCCTCCCCTCTGCTTCCAGTCTGAGATGATTATCCCAGCGTGGGTTCCCTACAATACTTCTTCTTTTTGTAACTTAGATTTTTATTCATTTTTCATCATACATATTACATTCAGATCACAGTCTACATTTAAAAAAAAGGAGCTAGAGTAAGAAAGAAAAAAAAAAAGAAAAAGAAAAAAAGGGGGGGGGGACAAATGTTGGAGCATCAAGTTTTTAGTTTCCATCTCTTAATTCTTCTGGTTTTTCCAGCGTCTTTGGTTATTCTTTCAATTTATGTCTCGTTGTTGCACTTTGTAGTGTGTCCATTTCTGCCATTTTTTTTTCATATAGTCCTTCTTGCATTCTTTGTCGATATGTTAGTTTTTCCATCAAACGTATACCCTCAACAATGTCAGTCCATTGTTCTTGGTCAGGAAGAACTTCTGATCGCCATTTTTTTGTGATTGTTTTTTTTTACATGCAATCAACAAGATTTTAACTAGATATCTGTCCTCAGCCTGTATTACATTGTCTCTTTTTTAAGATCACATAAGTACATCAGGCTACAGTTCATTGGTATATTATATCCTAATATCCTCTGTATTGTCACATGTATAGATTTCCAGAATGATGAGATTTTGCAGCATTTCCAAAACATATGTGAGTGGTCTGCATTTTGAGCCCCACAGCCCCTCCAGCATAAAGATTGGGTATTTGTATATTTTCTTTGAATCTGTGGTGTAATGAAAAAGCGAATCAGGTTTTTCCATCCAAATTCCCTCCATGTCCTTGAATTTGTTGATGTGTGTTGTGTTTTCCATATTTCCTGCCAGCTTTCTTCTGTTATGTTTAAATTTAGCTCTTTCTCCCATTTCTCCTTTATATAGTTACTTGAATGTTTGTTTGCCATAAGTTTCTGATATAGCTTTGAAATAATTCTTATTTTATTTCCTGCATATGAGCTTAAAATGAATTGTATAATCTCGCTCACATCTGTTTGGAGGTTATGCCTAATCTTCTTCATATAATAGTCTCTCATCTGCAGATATCTGAAGAATTCCGATTTTTCTAGTTTAAATTTTCTTCTGATGTTTACAAAGCTCCCGAGATCTTTTTTTCCGATATTGCCCCATGCTGTGATTCCCTTGTTCACCAGATTTTTGTATCCCCCATCTTGCTTTGCCGGTTCAAACTGACTGTCAAATGCTACCTATTTCAATAGTTTTATGTCTTCCTTTATATTATACTTTTGTACTATTTTATACCACAGTTCCAAAGTAAATTTAGTGATTGGGTCTATTTGTTTGATTTGCTTATATGCATCTTTATCTCCTATTATGCTTTGTACTGGGAGTCCCTCAATTTCCTTTTCCATTTCTTTCCATTTTGCCTCATATCCTCCGTCGCACCAACATATGATATATCTTATTTGTGCTGAGTAGTAATATTCCTTTAGACTCAGTAGGCCCATGCCTCCTTTCTCTTTTTGTAACTGGAGAGTTTTATATTTCACTCTTGGTTTTTTACCTCCCCAAACAAATCTCGATATCATCCTATCCCACTGGTAGAGCCTGGAAGAGGTAAAGTAATCTAGGTTGTATGCTGATTTTGACTGTCTCAATTTTTGAATTCAGATCCATATTTAAGATTGACCATCTATCAATATCTTTTTTTATTTCTTGTTCCAACCTATCATAGTTTGCTTTATAAATTTTGCTTAGATCTTTAGGTATGCTCACTCCAAGGTATTTTATTTCTTTTTGTTTCCAGTTTAGTTTGATCTTATCAGTTATCTGGTTTAGAGGGTTATAGTGGAATGTCAGTATTTGTGTTTTTGTTATGTTTATCTTGTATCCTGATAATTTTCCAAAATTTTCTATCAAGTTCATCATTTCCATTATTGATTCATCTGGTTGTTCAAGGTAAACTATAATATCGTCTGCAAATAGCCCAATCTTGTGTTCCGCAACCTTTATCGTTACACCTTTTAATTTCTTATTTTGTCGTATCGCTTGAGCCAGTGGCTCTATGAACAGACCAAACAAGGTGGGCGATAGGCAGCATCCCTGCCTGGTTGATCTTTGTATATTTACTTTGTCTGTTAAGCTACCGTTTATCTTGATTCTTGCCACAGGTTTTTGATACAGCGTCTTTATGCATTGTATTGATTTTTCGTTAAATCCAAAGCGTTCCAGCACACTATATAGGAATTTCCAGTTAACCCTATCAAATGCTTTTTCTGCGTCTAAACCAGGGGTGGGCAATCATGTGCCATGGAGGGCCATTCTATTGCAGGTTTTCTGTTCCACCCAGTCTCTTCAGCAGGTGTTTTCAATGATTAGCAATCCTTGAAGCTGATCAGAGCACACGTCTGCTGAAGAGACTGGGTGGAACAAAAAACCTGCAGTGGAATGGCCCTCACTGCCCACCCCTGGTCTAAACTCATTACTGCGCTTTTCTTTTCTTTATGTATTTGATTAATTATATGTATTGTTCTCCTGATATTGTCATGTGTTTGGCGTCCCTCTATGAAACCAGTTTGATCATCTATCAATTCCGTCAAGAATGTCTTTATTCGTTTACATATAATTGTTGTATATATTTTATAATCCACATTTAATAAAGAGATTGGCCTATAGTTTCTGCATTGTTCTCTATCTTTCCCTGGCTTTAAATTAACTGAAATAATGGCTTTGTTCCATGATGGAGGTATTTTGTTGTTGTTCAATGTCCAATTAAATGACTTTAGGAGCTGTGGCATGAGTTCTTCTATAAACAGTTTATAAAACTCAGATGGGTACCCATCACTACCTGGTGATTTACCATTTTTAAGTGACTTAATCACATCTCTGATCTCTTGTGTTGTTATTTCTGCTGTTAGCTTTTCATTTTGTTGATTTCCTATTGATGGCAAGTCCAATGTGCATAGAAATTTTTTAATATCCTTAGTATTTGTTTCTTCAGGTTGCGAGTATAGTTCTTGATAGAAATTATGGAATATTTCTTCGATGTTTTCTGGGTTAACTGTGGTTTTATTTGTGATGGGGTCTTTAATCTTACATACATTATTCACTGTTTGTTTTCTTAACCGTTTTGCCAGCAGTTTTGTGGCTTTTGGCCCCGTTTCATAATATTTTTGCTTTAGATATCTATTTTTCCTTTCAATTTCATCTATTTGTGCTTCTTTTATCTTTATTTTTTCTTCTTTAATTTCTTGGTATATTTTTGGGTCATTTGTGCTTTGATGTTTACGTTCTAATTCCCTCAGTCTCTCACATCTTTGTTCATATGTTTCCAGTTTAGACTTATTTGCTTTTCCTGTTTCAACAATTAATTTACCTCTTAACACGGCTTTTAGTGCATCCCATAGTATTGTTGGGTCCACTTCTTCATTTTCATTCTCTTCGATACACTCGTTTATGTTTATTTTTATTCTTTCTTTCATTTTCTCATCATTTAACAGTCCTACGTTAAGTTTCCATGTTGTTTGTCGTTTTCTATTGTTTAAATATATTTCCATGTATATAGGATTATGATCTGATATTTCTGCCCCTCCAATCCAACAATTTCTCACCCTGTGTCTGTCACCTTCATTCATAAGGAAGTAATCTATTCTAGAGTGTACTTTATGGGCTGCTGAATAATGTGTATAGTCTTTTTCGAGTGGGTGTAGGTCCCTCCATATGTCTACCATACCCATTTCTGCCAGTGAGGTTCTTATGAACTTTGTTACATGTTTTTTTGTCTTCTTAACACTTGTTGTGTCAACTTCATGATCCATGACAGCATTTAAGTCTCCTCCACAAATTAGGACTCCTTCACTGTGTGTTGCTATGAGATCAAACAGATGTTGAAAAAAACCCTTGTCACTTTCTGGTGGGGCATAGATGTTCACTAATGTGATCTGCATACCATCTATTCTTCCCTTTATTATTACATACCTGCCTTCTTTATCCTGGATTTCTTGTTCACATTCAAATTGTATTTTATTTGAAATTAGTATCATAACCCCCCTTTTAGTTCCTCCTTTAAATGAACTGTAGTAGGAGTTCTTATAGCCAAATCTCTTTATTTTGTCATGTTCTGTCTTGCTCAAATGTGTCTCTTGCATAAATATAATTTCGGCTTTTTCCTTCTTGAATTTTCTTATTATTCTTTCCCTTTTAACAGGTGAGTTCAGACCATTCACGTTTAGTGTCATTATCTTAAGATTTTTACCCATATTCATGTTTTTCCATTTTTTTAACTTGTGCTCCTAGCCCCTTTAACAACAAAAATAACACATATTTATATAAAAACACACTAACGAATCTCGACCTCCGTACTTTGGGCCTTTCTTCTGCCCACTGGTCCCTGTTGGTGGGTGGAGGGAATGTCCTAACCGAGTGAGGGGCCCTCCCTAGACCTGTATTTACTATCCAAGTAATAGTCATTAGTCTAGAAATGTCTAACAAAAATCACTTAAACCTCTCCTAGCCGTTTGTTTCTCTTTTACCTTGTCTTCTTGGCCTTCATTTCTTCTGTGTCTTTCTTAATCTTTGTTATGATCTAGGCTTTCAGTTGAAAGCCTTGCAGCTTTTCCTGGGCCCGCTACGCCACGTCTCTCCCCCGTCTTCTGCCGCTCACTTGTTTCCACTCCGGCTGTCGTGATGCGTTCAGTGCCGCCGCTGCTCCAGCTCCTTCCTCCGGTACGCTCACCACAAAGCCTCGCTCCGTCAAGTCCCGCGCTGCCTCACTGGCTGTGTTGTATGTCTTCACGCCATCCTCCCAATGAATCCTCATCTTCGTTAGCGGCGTTTGGAATCTAATTTTTTTCTCTTTCAGCGTTTTTTTAATGTTGGCATATTTCTTTCGCTGCTGCACAATTTCTGTCGGGTAGTCATGATCAAAGAATATCTGTTTGTCGCCGATTCGTATCTTTTTTTTCCATGCTTGTGTCAGGATTCTTTCCTTTATGTCATATTTCAGAAAGTTCACCACAACTGACCTGGGTGTAGAGTTTGGATTCAGGTTCTGTGCCGAGGCTCTGTGCGCTCGTTGAATCTGCAGATCCGCTTCACCGGGCAGCTCAAGCTCTTTTTTTAAGAAATGATCCGTGAATTTTGTCATCGAGTTGCCTTCAATGCCCTCCGGGATCCCGAAGATGCGTATATTGCTCCGTCTGGACCTGCTCTCCAGGTCGGTTATTTTTTCCTGCATCCTCTGTGTTTGCGTCGTCAGGGTCTGCAGCCGCTCGCTTGCCTCGGTCTTCCAGTCTTCCAACTCCGATATTCGAGCCTGTGCTTCTGTCATACACGCCCGTTGAGAGCACAGCTCCTCCATGTTTTCTGTTAGCTTGCGCTCCATTTCTCTTCGGAGGCCCATAATTTCCTCCTTCATCTCTTTTTTCAGCTCTTCCTTAAGAGCCACTAAATCCTGTTGTAGTTGCCGCTTGAAGTCTTTTAACTCTTTACCTAAACTGGCGATGTCAGTGTTCATGGTATCGAGTTTGGCGTCCTCCATTTTCCCTGCTGCAGTCACCTCGTTTTCTTGGGCCTCGTGTTCAGCGATTTCTCCTGCGTTGTTGAAGAGGGATTCTTTAATTTTACCCTGCTCTTGTCCGTGTGCCCGGCTCCTTCGTGTTTTCATCCCTTGGTTTATTGATCCGTTTATGTCGAGTTGGCCATTTACCAATGATTTTTAATCCGACTAGGGAGAGCTCTCTGTTTAAGCGTTATGTCTCTCCGCCATCTTCCCGGAAGTCCAATACTACTTCTTCTTTAGATTTGATTGGCGGTTGGCAACCAGCTTACAGGTGCATTACCGCCACTGACTTGATTATCATCACTCTGTATCTTTGTATAAGGAGTTCTGAACAACTCCTTATGTGTGAAAAAATTATCCGTCCTTGGACTGTGTCCGAGGTGCCGCCGTTCGGTGCTTAACCACCGTTTTTAACTGCCATGAGTTCTGTTGTGACATCATTTGCATACTTTCTATACAACTATTTATTTTCAAACTTTGTAAACATCTGCAAATTTTGAAAATAAACAATTTGTAATGGGAGCTGAATAATTTTGAGTGCAACTGTTAGTCTTCTTTGGTACTGAAGGAAGTGTAGCCTATTTATATAAAAAAGCAAATATTTTTATACCATGGGGTCGGAAAATGTAGAATAGAACTTAAAAAAGTTCAGTTTACAGTTGTTTCCTATAAGCAGACAGTTACCATGGCAAAGTAATGTGGGTTAACAAGTGCCAACTTCACTTTTTCGGATCTGCTCATTAAAGTAATAACAATGACACCTGCAGTTAAAAAATAAAGGGTTGTGGGCCTCGAAATATGAGCAGTTCTGATTGCGGGCCCGTCTAAAATGTGCACAAAAGATAAAAAGTGTCTGAGTGCCGAACTAAGAAAATAATTCAAGCGTATCCAAAACACTTGTTGCCCAGCAACAATTGCCATTTTTTGCCTTCTCTTAAAAAAATAAGTATTATACTTTATAAAGTATAATGCCTATAGTTATTAACCCCTTCGCCTTTAATCTCTCATAGCGCTCAATCACTGCAGCCACAGCGGTACCAGTTTTACCTGCCGGTGTACAGGCTTCAGCTGTTTGCTCGGTAGAAGTGCTGAAGCAGTTTTTAAGTCAGCGTTGTTCATCAGCTAAACTTTAGCGAAATTTAAACTGTCCTTTAAATGCTAACGGAGAACCAAACGGAAGTCCCACGTGCCAAGCAAGTGTCCTAAATTCGCACAATATGAAGTTAAGCCTGGTAAACTTTAAGCCTGTTCGAACAAGCAGTGGTCTCTGCATTGCTAAAAATAGTTTAAAGTCTTACCGTGAGGACTCGTCGGCAAAGCCTCCGTCCAATAATCTCACTTTACAAAATAAAACCCCGTTTACAAAAGGAACCGAAGACAATTCCTCCAGGTGGAAGTCTACCCTGAACTTAAATCTCTTTTTCTTCGTGAGAATGAACGACATGGTGTCCCGCGCGGAGTGGAGCAGCCGTCAGACTGTCTCTGCGTTTCTCTCAGCTGTTCCTGCTACCGCAGGAAAAACACGACTCAAAGTTCAAATCTCTGCCTTCCCACCCACTGAAAATATTCTCGGTGACGACAGGGACATTCCTCCGCTGGACTGGACAAGTAGGAGGGAAAAAAGGGAGACATGCCGAAGTCACGATCCGAAACGAGTGGGCTGAGCGTGAGCTTCACGTTACATTGTGGGTAAAAATTGAGGAAATACTCCTGCATCATCGAGAGGTCGTTGTACTGAAGTCACGTTGTCCCAGTGACCACAAGTGTAACAGCGAAATGGTGAAGAGAGGATAAAACATTCAGCTGGCATGTGATGTGACACCAAAAGGAGAAACTATGGAGAAAGGGGGCAGGCGAGGCAACGAGCTGAGCGACACGGAAACTTTATTCCTTCTCCAACGTAATTCACAGCAAAAGACAAACTCGGGCCGCTGTGTATTCCTCTTTTATCGCTTTATTTCTATGCATAGAGACCCGGTACTTCCGACCATACACACTGTTGTATGAACAAAGAACTGTGTGGCACATTAACATAATGCCAGCGCCGCTACCACACTTTTCTTCTCTCCACGGCTCTCACAAGGGGGGGGGGGGGGGGGGATAGAACCAACAGTCCTGTCTGATGCCCCCCCCCCCACACACACACACACCTCCTCATTCAGTCCATTGTCCTCCTCTCTCCTTGCCCTCACTGGGTGGAGAATCCGCCACTCCGTGCCCCCACAAAACTACCAATGAAATACCACTTTTCTGTTATTTAAAGTTTTTTTTTTTAATATACACATAGATTGACAGCTATTATTACCTCCGCCAAAGGGGGAGGTTATGTGATCATCGGCGTTGGTTTGTTTGTTTGTTTGTTAGCAAGATAACTCAAAAAGTTATGGACGCATTTTCATGAAATTTTCACAGATTGTCAGAAATGGGGTATCCTACAGATGATTAGATTTTGGTGGTGATCCGGATCACCGTCCACAAGAAAACCGCCATTACGCAAAATGCCATTTTCGTGAATAACTACTAAACCACTAATCCTATCATTGTCAATCCAATTGCTTGTCGTATGTTTTCATGGTCAAGGAATCTGAAAACGTACACACAAACACTGTATGGGGGGAACTGTGGCGCTAAGCCGCCATTACGGAAAATACCATTTTCGTGAATAACTACTGAACCACTAATCCTATCATTGTGAATCCAATTGCTAGTCATATGTTTTCATGGTCAAGGAATCTGAAAATGTACACACAAACACTGTATGGGGGGAACTGTGGCGCTTGGCGGAGGTCTGCGCTCTCCGAGTGCTTTTCTAGTTTTGATATGTGATAATGAATTTGATTAAACAGATGGATTAATCTTTATGTAATCTGTGAGTATGAAAAAACATAGCTAAAGCAATAATGTGTTGAGAAATTTGAAATTTAAATTTAATTTGAAGATATTTTAGAGCACTTTATTCTTCCCTCTGCTGACAGGCTTAATGGAGATGTTGATTTCATTTTCCGTCACGACTTCGCACTAGGGGTAGGAACCTTTCTGTGTGGAGTTTGCATGTTGTCCCTGTGCTGTGTGGGTTTGCTCCGGGAGCTCCGGTTTCCTCCCACAATCCAAAGACATGCATGTTAGGTTAACTGTTCATTCTAAATTGTCCCTAGGTAGCTGTCTCCTATAGGCCCTTAGAATAGAGAGTTAGTACTAGTGAAGCACATTGAGTGGTCTTTGAGACTAGAAAAAGCACTATATAAGTTCAGGTCATACCTGCCAAAAGTACCAATATTTGGTTTACTGGCCATGGCATCACTGTGGGAACTTGGGGGCAGATAAAAGGGGCGTAGCAATACAGACAGAAGCTTCACATCTGGTGTACAGATGCGCTCTCTGACCGTGACAGATGTACAGTACTGTTTAGTAATATAACAACATATGCCGCATATGATTAGGATGCCTCCTGGACGCCTCCCACTTGAGGTGTTTCAGGCACGTCCCACTGGGAGGAGACCCTGGGGCAGACCCAGGACTCGGTGGAGAGACTATGTCTCCCAGCTGGTCTGGGAACGCCTTGGTATCCTCTCTGAAGAGCTGGAGCAGGTGGCTGGGGAGAGGGAAGTCTGGGCTTCTCTGCTTGAACTGCTGCCTCCGTGACCCGGACCTCCGGAAAAGTGGTAGAAGATGGATGGATGGATGGATGGATGGGTATCACTGTGTTTGACTAGTTAGCAAACTCGTTTGACCTAAACACCATGGGGAATCTATGGCGTATTGTCAAGAGGAAGATGAGAGTCATCAGACCTAACAATGCAGATGAGCTGTAGGCCACTATCAAAGCAACTTCGGCTTCCATAACACCTTATAAGTACCACAGGCTGATCACCTCCATCCCACATGGTTTTGATGCAATAATTCAAAAGGTCCTGACTGTCAGGAACTACCCGTTTAACGGGCGAGAAATAGGACACCACACGCACGCTGTAGGTTTCTGCACATATATTAACTTAAAGACAGACACACTCCCAAACTGACTGGTTGAGCAAACAGAAAAAAAATACAAATGCTCCCAAATGGGCGCATGCACACGCAGCGACCAGCAGCGGGTGAAAAAAGTTTGATGTCTGTGTCTTTGTTTTTATGCACTTTAATGTGTTTCAATGTAATTCTCTGTGTCGTTTTTGTCCTTGAATGTTTGTGGACTATATAACGAAGAGCTCCCTGGTTCCATCAGTATGGCTTTCCTTCTTGTTTTTGCACTGTCGTTTCTTTCCTACCGGCTCTTTGTTTTGGAGGTAAGCGCGATTGTGATCACGCTGGAAAGAACGCAGTATTCCAGAGACATGTTACTGCATTTAAACATGGATAATGCAGCATCTGTGTTTGAGTCCGTGCTGCAACTGCTGGACTTTATTTTAAGAGATTTTCATGGACACAGCAATGAAAAGAGAGGCAAGAGGAGGAAACGTGGAAAGCGTGGAGGCGTAAGATTAAGCCTGAGGAGGCGTCAGCTTAACCGCATTCCTCTTCCTTCCATTATTATGGGGAACGTACAATCCCTGAGAAATAAAGTGGATGAAATTCAAGGAAATGTACGATATCAGAAGGATTTCAAGAACTGCTGTGTCATGGCTTACACGGAGATGTGGCTTACGGTGCATGACCGGGATGCGGACCTGTGGATTGACGGCTTTGGAGCCCCACTTTGCAGAGGTAACGGGGAAACGTCAGGGGGCGGCATATGTTGATATATTAATAAACAGTACTGTACATCTGTCACGGTCAGAGAGCGCATCTGTACACCAGATGTGAAGCTTCTGTCCGTATCGCTACGCCCCTTTTATCTGCCCCGCGAGTTCCCCCAACTTTTTATAACGACTGTGTACATTCACCCAAGAGCGGATGCTGACTCCGCCTCCAGCACCATCTTTGATGTGGTCCAGCGGTTGCAGTCGATTTCCCCAGAGGCTCCAAATTTTATCCTTGGGGATTTTAACCATGTTTCTTTAAAGAAGACACTTAAAAACTTTTATCAGTATGTCTCCTGCCCAACCAGGCGAAAAAAGACATTGGACCTGTGCTATAGATCCATTGAGAGGGCCTATAAATCTATTCCCCTTCCTCCTTTAGGATCCTCAGATCACAACTGTGTACATTTGCTGCCCACATATAAAACTGCTCTTAGAAGAGACAAGGCAAAGACCAGAGACATAAACGTGTGGACAGAGGATTCAGTGCACTGTCACCAGGAATGCTTTAACTGTACGGACTGGGAGGTGTGCACACTGTCCTGTGGAGACGATTTGGACTCTTTAGTGGATGTGACATGCTCATACATGGCTTCCTGCAGAGACATGATCGTTCCACGTAAATGTGTCAAAATATATCCCAACAACAAGCCATGGGTTACAAAATCAGTTAAATCCTGCTTACAGAGGAAAGCACTTGCCTTTAAACAGGGGGTTGTTTCTGAGCTGCAGGTTGCCACAAAAGAGCTGAAGGCCGAAATTTTAAGAGCAAAACAGAATTATAAATCAGAGTTGGAAAGCAAGATGGCAACAAAGAAACTTGGTTCAGCCTGGGCCAGTATGAAAACTATTGCAGGCCTTCAGAGCACAGAGTGCAGTAATCGTGTGTTTTTAGATGGTTTTAATTCAGACACAGAGCTGGCTAATGCGCTTAATTGTTTTTATGGTCGTTTTGACTCCTTTGATTTTAGCACAGAAACCCAAGGTTTGAAACAGAAACTCAAAGACAATCAGCACTTTAATATCGAGGTGCAGGATGTTAAAAGGGCATTCTGTGCTGTAAAAGTGAACAAAAGTCAGGGCCCTGATAATATATGTGGGCACCTGGTAAAGTCCTGTGCACATAAACTGAGTCCTGTGTTTCACTACATTTTCAATAAGTCCTTACAGACACAACATGTGCCTAAGATATGGAAAGATGCTGTGGTTGTCCCCGTTCCAAAATCCAGCTGTCCTAAAATGGTAAATGATTTTAGACCAGTTGCTTTGACTTCAATTTTAATTAAAATTTTTGAAAAACTGGTCAGATTTGAGGTCCTAAAGCAGACTGAGCATGCATTGGATCCTTTGCAGTTTGCCTATAGACCTCACAGAGGAGTGGAGGATGCCACTGTCACTCTGTTTAACATGCTTTTTAAACATCTGGATTTTAATGGGACACACGCCAGGCTTTTGTTTGTGGACTTTTCTTCCGCCTTTAATACAATCCAACCTCATATTTTAGTTGAAAGGCTCCTGCAACAATTTGATTGAGGCGGCATGGAAAAATAAGCAGCAGTGCTGTGGTTTTAAGCAGGTTTTATTAAATCATACCACCTTCACGGGATCCCCTCTCCGGTGCATAGTGGAGCAGCCCGGAGCGGGATCCCTAAGCTCTCAGAGAAGGAGAGGCGGACACGTGTGTGTCTACCAGTTGCAGGATCAGAGTGAGAGAAGAAGAGAGAGAGATTGCGTTACAGAGTTGCACCTTAAATACTTGATCATAACAATACATCAAAAAGACATACCCCACAGTCTAGAATGATCAAAGGGACAACAGAACAGGCAGGAGGTATTTGCATTTGTAAGCCATACATCACAATGGGCAGATTAGCTAGACCTCGCTCTAAGTGCAAGACAAAGAGGCTAACAAGCACATCTACATATTGATCTGAGTCTCTAGGTCACAGTAAGGACAGGACGCATGAGTACAAAGGATGAAAGGCATCGATTAACATCACATAGGTGAGACAGAAGAAACTCGTCTACCTGTAGACATTAATACACCAAAGCACATCTAAGATGCTCAGAAAAAGCACAGTAAGGACAAGCCATATGCACACTATACCGAATGGCGCATTACATCACAACACATGCATGTTTGCATCACAAATACATGAATGGCACATTGCTTCTCAGTAATGCAGCAGAAAAACAGAGAAAAGAGGGCTGAGTGTCCTTAGTCTGTTGTGGGGTTAAAACGAACCGCCACATGATTTGAGTAATAATCTGGTGGGTTGGATTCTGGAATTTTTAACCAACAGGACACAGAGAGTAAGGGTCAATGGTACATTGTCTGACCAAAAGTGTTCTTCTACTGGCTCTCCTCAGGGGTGTGTGTTGTCACCACTACTCTTCATCCTGTACACAAACATGTGTCAGAGCAGACATGACAACAGACACATTATAAAGTATGCTGATGATTCAGTTGTTGTCAGTCTCCTCCAGGATGGTGAGAGTGGCCACGGCCCAGTAGCTGATGATTTTGTTCACTGGTGTGAGGATTCCTACCTGCAGCTGAATACGACAAAAACTAAAAATGTGATTATTGACTTTAGGAGGAAAACTCCCAGGCACAAAGTCACCGTACTAAAAGGCCAGACCACTGAATGTGTACAATCCTACAAATATCTTGGGACGATTATTGATAGTAATTTAAACTTTGAAGAGAGCTGTGAAAGGGTGTGCAAAAAGGGTCAGCAACATTTGCATTGTTTAAGGAAACTTGCACGCTTCCAAACTGACCGAACCATAATGACAATGTTTTATCAGGCTTTTATTGAATCTGTTTTATCCTTTTCTTTAGTGTCATGGTTTGGTCAGATAAAACTGAAACAGAGGAAATCCTTGGATCAGGTAGTCAGATGGTCCAGTCGTTTGCTTGGTGAGTCACAGCTGAGCCTGACATCCCTGTACACCAGACAGGTACAGAGGATTGCTACCTCCATTTTAAATGATGACCTTTGCACTGCCATTTTCAGCTTCTTCCCTCCAGACTGAGGTTTGCTGTCCCAAAAAGTAAAACCCAGCGCTACAAAAACAGCTTTGTTCCTGCTGCTGTTAAAGAGTTGAACAAGTTGAAACAATATATTGCCCATAAATAAAATTAATAAGTAGCCCATAATTTAGTTACTTATTAATTTTATTTTATATTTACTTATTTTTGTGGGTTTTTTATTTGGGTTCTAAATCTTTTATTGGGTTTTAGACTTCTGAGCTTTTGACCTCTTTGACTAGTCTTTAACTTTTTAATATGACCCTTCTCTCTTATCTCTTTGTTTTTTCTCTTATCTCTTTGTCCTATGTCCTGATTGGTGGAGCCTTGAGTACTTTTATCATGTTTATAGTCAGCTTCATGTGTGCCTGTGTTTGTGTTCATGCTGAATGTAATTGTGGTTTGTAAATATGGATGTCACCTGACTGCAAAACAAATCTACCTACGGGAACAAATAAAGTAGCCTGAACCTTAACCTGAAACTGACTGGTTGAGCATGTAACAAATAATGAATGAATATAACGTGCCATACAAGAAAACTGGTGAGCAACGAAGATGACATACGGTGCAATGAAATAGAGAAAAAACGTCACAAATGCTGGAGGCAAGTTGGGCTCAACGTCAGAGGTGCCAAAACACTGGGAATGCCAGAGGAGAAAAAGCTCAACTGGAGAGCCAGGGAGCAATGGGGCTCGATGGCTGAGACAAATAGGTGACAAAAAGGCACCAAGACAGAGCACACCAACTTACCTCAACAGCGGGACCTAAACCATGAAATGTAGGTCACGGCAGGAGATGAGGACGTGGATGGAGATCGGAGAAGGGCACGACAACGGCCAGGAGTCGTCGTGCCACTTAAATACCCAACACAATACTAACAGACAGGTGTAACTCATGAGTGGTCGATAGGCAGCAGCTGTGTAGCTCCAAAGGAATTGGCAACTGGAAGCTGCACAGCGCTGTCAAAATAAACAAACCGGAAACAGAAAATACAATACAGCAAAATTCAAAACATCATAATAAACTAAGAGATAACAGAAAATAAACAGCAAAATGTTCACTGGGCAGAGGAACTGGGCTTGGCTCTAATCCGTGCCCCAGGAACATGACACTGACCAAGTATTGAATGCGTACATGGATATACTTTTCAGTCAGCCAAGATTTCTATTAATAATCCATCCATCCATCCATCTTCTTCCACTTAATCCTTTTATGGTCACGGGGGGGGGGGGGCTGTGGGCTGGAGCCTATCCCAGCATCTTTAGGCGAGAGGCAGGGTACACCCTGGACAGATCGCCAGTAATCTATATGACTTTCACTTTTTGAATTGAATTACTGAAATAAATGTACTTTTCAATGATATTCTAATTTATTTATATGCACCTGTATAATATAATGATGTTGTGGTCTTTAGTCCATTATGCTGGTCTTCAGCAGCTTCTGCATCATGTTTGAATGTTTCTGAGTAAACAAGATCTTTAGTAAGGTCATGTTTTAGACATGAAACAAAGAACAAATGTTAATTAAAAAACTCATTCAGATTTAGTAAAAAGAAAAAGAAAATAAGCAGAAAAGCATCATACATACAGTATTTACAGCAGTCAAGTTTCAAAAATATATGCATACATTGTGGTGACCCGCCACGCTAGCACGGATTAACTCACACTCAGCAGAGCTGGAGGAAGCAGAGGACAATTTACATGCGGACAAAGAGCCACAAGAGGCAGTCAGACAGGATTGTATGCATGCGTCCTCAAGCCAGCCAATGTCATGCTAATCATGTGTATTGACCAACGTGTATTAGATGACAATTGCTATGGTAATGTGCCATGCATTCTCTCTGTCTGTATCACTGCATAAAAGAGCTTGTACCACATGCCTCTCCAGCACAGTAGCTCACTGAGCTACAATGTGTGTTTCATGATGTTGGAGACTCTTTCCTAGTCACTCGACCAACGCTGGGGTTGCCCAGGCTGTATTTATGTTAGAGGGTCAATAAAGAATCTGTGTTGACCTACGCTCGTGCCTCGCCTCCACATCCTTTCATCCGCACCCTCTACATTGGTGGCCTGACCTGAAATGGACTATCTCCCCCTTACGCCGCACACCACATCGGTGACCTGACGTGAAATGGACTATCTCCCTCTTACACCGCACACCACATGGTGACCTGACGTGAAATGGACTATCTCCCTCTTACACCGCACACCACATGGTGACCTGACGTGGGATGACCGTCTGCTCCCTTTCACCACGCTGTGGATTCCAGATACCGGGGATCGCCTACATCCTTCGCATCCACACTGGAGCGCGTGCGCCTTATCCTCTCTCAACGATGGCAACCTCCAGGGCCGGACGGAGAGTGCAGCGCTGGGACCGAGACGCATGAGGCTCAGCGACACGAGCAACGCACAGAAACAGCCTGAACGGGGAAGATCATTGGCGCTGTCTGCGTTGATTTCCATCAAGCTCCCTGACCGTGACTCACCTCTCGACAGCGGACCTTCCGTGCACAGAAGCCCCGCGCGCACACTGCAGGATTATAAGCACAGCACAACAGGGAACTACGTGGCCGCAGCGCGCACCACGCACAAGGGACAAACCGGCTCCATAGACTGATACATCGTCCTCTGCCGCTGCACATGCCCGAGAAACACGGCCAATCGCCATCCTCAGAACCTTCAGGGCTGCTCACGCACCTGAAGCAGACATGCAGCCCGCACACAGGACTTTGTGTGGGTCTCAGCCACGGCGCACAATGGGAATTAACCGATTGCTTTCCCTGATGACTTTAGGGCTGCGCCCGCACCTAAAGGCAAACCACCAAGTCCCTCACACAGCTTCAGTTCTTTTTTCACAGCCGCTACGTATCCTCGCAGGACTGAGCCAAAAGACGAGTCAGAGACTTAATTTTTTTCACAGCCGCTGCTGATCACCGCCCCTGGTTTTCCGGGAAAGTCCCTTGCCATGGTGGATCCACATGCAATTTTTGCACGACCCAGACACTTTTGACGTCCCGGGCCGGCACTCATTCCCCCCCCCCCCCCGACATCGCTCTTCTTGCACCTCACCCCCCAAAGCCTGCTGATTGCGGGACTGGAGCCCAAACGACCCGGGGGGTCACAGCCCCTTTCTGAGCGTTCGGGGGGGGAGCCCTGTGGTGACCCACCACGATGGCATGGATTAACTCACACTCAGCAGGGCTGGAGGAAGCAGAGGACAATTTACATGCGGTCAAAGAGCCACAAGAGGCAGTCAGACAGGACTGTATGCATGCGTCCTCGAGCCAACCAATGTCATGCTAATCATGTGCATTGACCGATGTGTATTGGATGACAATTGCTATGCTAATGTGCCATGCATTCTCTCTGTCTGTATCACTGCATAAAAGAGCTTGTGCCACATGCCTCTGCAGCACAGTAGCTCACTGAGCTACAATGTGTGTTTCATGATGTTGGAGACTCTCTCCTAGTCACTCGACGCCAGCGCTGCCCGCTGGGGTCGCCCAGGCTGTATTTATGTTAGAGGGTCAATAAAGAATCTGTGTCGACCTACGCTCGTGCCTCGCCTCCACGTCCTTTCATCCGTACCCTCTACAACATCTCAAATCTGTCAGATGTTTAGCTACACCTCTGCCTCTTTTAGTGATAACGGTAAATGTAATAAATGTTGTCTTTTTGAGGCACTCGAGGCGAGGTTGTCTGATTTGGAATCCCGGCTCCGCTGCATTGAAACACCGTCTGCGCCAGTTACTCTTGACGGACGCCCCTTAGCTGCAGCGGAGCTAGCTAGCATAGCTGACCCTGTTAGCGGTCCTCCGGCTCTCCTCAGCAGCAAGGAGACTGGGTGGGTGACGGTGAGAAGGAAGCCTAGTCGCAAAGCCCCGGTACACCTCCAACCTGTTCATGTTTCAAATCGTTTTTCCCCGCTCAGCGACACACCCGCTGAGGAAAAAACTATATATCTGTGGAGCATCTGAAATCAACATATGTGCATATATGTGTGCCACAATATCACTGTATGCTTATTGTATACTTCACGTCTAAGGGGAACAAAGGGACTGAGCCTTCCAGAGGTAACGGGAGGGTGTGAGATCTGGCCTTTTGTTTCAAGGAGATGGCCTTGAGAGATTTCCTGACCACCGGAGACTAGGAGGTGGATGGTGTTAAGATCGGGGGAAGTTACATTGTGACTGGGATTATGTGACTGTATTACTGACCATGTGACTGTATGTTTGATTAAGCACCATGTGATTGTATGTTTGATGTCCTGGTATAAAAGGACAGATGTGAGAAGATTCATGCTCTTTTTCTGCTTTTGAATGTTGGAGAATGTCATTGTGAATAAAGCTGAACCTGAGGAATACACTCAGTCTCGTCCTTCACAACTCTCCACAGTTTATTAAATATTAGGTCTCTAACTCCCAAGTCTCTGTTAGTCCATGATCTGTTAATTGATCATCAGATTGATTTAATATCCCTTACAGAGACTTGGTTAGGGCAAGAGGATTATGTTGGTTTAAATGAATCAACTCCCTCTGGTTATTTAAACTGTCAAAATCCCAGAAGTTCTGGTCGTGGAGGAGGAGTAGCAACAATTTACCATTCCAAATTACTAGTTAATGTAAAGCAAAAAACATGTTATAATTCCTTTGAGGGCCTGGTCTTCAGTATTGGGCACTTTAGCAATTTTAGGTTAAACCCAGTTTTATTTGCCGTAGTTTATCATCCCCCATCAACCTACTCAGAATTTTTATCCGAATTTGCTGATTTCTTAGCTGATTTAGTGCTGAAATCTGATAGAATAATTATAGTAGGGGACTTTAATATACATGTGGATGTAGATAGTGACTGCCTTAATGTGGCATTTAATTCAATATTAGACTCGATTGGGTTTTCTCAGAAAGTAGGAAATTCTACTCATTACCTCCACCATACATTGGACCTTGTTCTGACATATGGCATAGAAATAGAAAATCTTGTAGTGTCTCCTCATAACCCTGTACTGTCAGACCATTGTTAACCTTTGATTTTACTATTTCTGACTATTTGGCTCCTAAAGAAAAATATTATTACAGTAGATGCCTCTCAGATGATGCTGTTACCAAATTTATGCAGATTGTTTCCTCTATGCCATGTGTCAACACAACGGAAATAAGCTATAGATAGCTTGCTCCTTCTGTAATTGATAACATGGTGGATAGTGTTACAGCTTCTCTGCATCAGACTCTAGACTTGGTGGCCCCCTTAAAAAAGAAAAAGTCTAATCAGAGATTTCTAATTCCTTGGTTCAACACAGAAACTCGTAGCTTAAAACAGAAGACTCGTCAATTAGAAAGAAAATGGCGCTCCACTAATTTAGATGAAATCTATTTAGCTTGGAGAAATCATCTTTTAATTTATAAAAAATCTCTTAGAAAAGCTAGAACGAGTTATTATTCTGCATTAATAGAAGAGAACAAGAATAATCCCAGGTTTCTTTTCAGCACTGTAGCCAGGCTGACAAAGAGTCAGGACTCTGTCAATCCTAGCATTCCCTTAGAGCTTACTAGTCAGGACTTTATGAACTTTTTCAATAATAAGATTTCATCCATCAGAGATAAAAATCAATCAGATTCTTCCCACAGTTAACTTAAATACTGTAACTACTACAACTCCTTCAATTGATGTCCGTCTTGATGAATTTGCTCCAATCGACCTTTGTGAGTTAGACAAAATACTTTCCTCATCCAAACCTTCAACTTGTCTTTTAGACCCTATTCCTACCAGGTTATTTAAAGAAGTCTTCCCACTTATTGGTAGTTTTATTCTTCATATAATCAATTCTTCATTAACTTTAGGCCATGTACCGCAGGCTTTTAAAACGGCTGTAATTAAACCCTTACTCAAAAAGCCAACGCTAGATCCAGGAGCTTTAGCTAACTATAGACCAATCTCTAATCTCCCTTTCATTTCAAAAATCTTAGAAAGAGTTGTTGCTACGCAATTATTTGACCACCTGCAGGGAAATGGTTTACTTGAAGAGTTTCAATCTGGGTTTAGAATCCATCATAGTACTGAAACAGCCTTAGCGAAGGTTACTAACGACCTCCTCATCGCATCTGATAATGGACTGGTTTCTGTACTTGTCCTTTTAGACCTTAGTGCAGCTTTTGATACTATCGATCATAATATTCTACTTGATAGATTAGAACACTATGTTGGACTTAATGGAACTTCGTTGCAGTGGTTTAGATCTTATTTATCTGATAGGTTCCAGTTTGTTCATGTAAATAATGAGTTTTCTTTCAACTCAAAGCTTAGTCATGGAGTTCCACAGGGATCTGTGCTAGGCCCTACTCTTTTTAGTTTATATATGCTTCCGTTAGGCAACATTATTAGAAAGCACTGTATACATTTTCATTGTTATGCAGACACACAATTATACCTGTCAATGAAGCCAGATGATAGTAATTAGCCAAGTTAGAAGCCTGTCTTAAGGAAATCAAAGCTTGGATGACTTGTAATTTCCTGCTATTAAATTCAGATAAGACTGAAGTCATTCTTGTTGGTCCAAAAAACCTGAGAAATACCTTTCCAAATCAAACTTTCAGTTTGGATGCAGTTACTCTTTCTCTTAATAGCTCTGTGAGGAACCTTGGAATTATTTTTGATCAAGATCTGTCCTTCAATTCACATATTAAATTTGTTTCTAAGACTGCCTTCTATCATTTGCATAATATTGCCAAGATTAAGAGCATCTTGTCTCAGAGTGATGCTGAGAAACTGATCCATGCTTTTGTTAGCTCGAGATTAGATTATTGTAATTCTTTATTATCAGGCTGTCCTAAAACATCTTTAAAAAGTCTTCAGCTGATCCAAAATGCTGCAGCAAGAGTTTTAACAGGTACTAGAAAGAGAGATCATATCTCTCCGGTTCCGGCCTCCCTTCATTGGCTTCCCATAGAGTTTAGAATTAAGTTTAAAATCCTTCTTCTTACTTACAAAGCTCTAAACAATCAGGCTCCTTTTTATTTAAAAGATCTGATACTACCGTATTATCCTAACAGAGCACTACGCTCCCAAAATGCAGGATTACTTGTAATACCTAGAATCTCTAAAAGTACAATGGGAGGCAGAGCCTTCAGTTATCAAGCTCCTCTCCTGTGGAACCAGCTGCCAATCTGGATTCGGGAGTCAGACTCGATCTCTGTTTTTAAGAATAGGGCTAAAACCTACCTTTTTGATATAGCCTACAATTAGGGAGGGATCATGTGTTTCTGAACCCTCCCTTAGTTATGCTGCTAATAGGTTTAGTCAGCTAGTGGACCTCCAATAATGCACTGGGCCTCACTCCTTTCTTCACTCTCAATGAAATATTTTTTTTTTTTGCTGGTCATTAACATCTGTTTGTTATCTCCCATAGATTGAGTCCCCATCGTGCTGTTTGCTCTCTACATGTCTGTTCTTTTCATCTTCTCTGTCCCCTCACCCCCCAGCCAGTCGCAGCAGATGACTGCCCCTCCCTGAGCCTGGTTCTGCTGGAGGATTCTTCCTGTTAAAAGGGAGTTTTTCCTCTCCACCGTCGCCAAGTGCTTGCTCACAGGGGATCGCCTGATTGCTGGGGTCTTTCTACAACTGTGGGGGTTCCCCCTACAGTTGATAGTGCTATGAGATGACTGTTGTTGTGAAATGGCGCTATATAAATAAAGTTGAATTGAATTGAATTGAAAATCTGATGTTTGAAATGAAGTAGGAAGAAACAAAGCTTATACTGTGGTGACACATATGTTGGGCTCACAGTTCCACAGAGGTATGACTGCATGTGTATTGGGGGCTTCACGTCTGGAAGGACAAAAGACTCGAATCTGCAGAAGATAACGAGGAGGTGTGAGATTTGCCTTTTTGTCCCAAAGAAGATGCCCCGGAGGGATTTCCGGTTCATCAATGAATGAGAGACAATGGTGAAGTTTCAAAGAGATGCTTTGTGACTGTATGTTTACTGAAGCACCATGTGACTTGAGTTCTGATGCTGGAAACGTATAAAAGGGTGATGTGAGATGATTCTTTCTCTTCTTCCTGCTTTGAGAATGCTAGAGGATGTGTTCTGTCAATAAAGCTGAACCTGAGAAATAAAACTCAGCCTCATCATTCGAACGCATCCACTACACTAGTGACCTACGACTAAGAATGAGCAGACAGAATTCTCCCGAGCGGGGCTTGGCGGAAGCCAGCCTGATGGCCGCCTCCAAGATTCGGCTGCCTGATTTCTGGCAGCACAGCCCGCGCTCATGGTTTAGCGCGGTCGAGGCGCAGTTCAACCTCCGGAGAATCTCTAACGACGACACAAGATTCTACCATGTGGTAGCGAAGCTGGACAGCAACACGGTCCAGAGGGTGGAGGATCTGGTTAATCACCCACCGAACAGCGACAAGTACAGCGCATTGAAGGACACGCTGATCAGCCATTTCACCCCTTCGGTCCAACAGCGAGCAGAGGGGCTCCTGACGTTGACGGAGTCGGAGAACGATAGACCTGCAGACCTGATGGTGAAGATGCTGAGGTTGAAAGACTCCAAGGATGGCGAATTTATTTTCGCCCACCTTTTCCTCCGGAACCTGCCGCCAGCAGTGAGAGTAGCCCTGGCAGAGTCGCCCCGATTGGCCAGGCGAGACTACCATGGGCTGAGCAAGGAGGCGCAGCGGCTTGTCAACGCCCACAAGAGGAATGCGGTTTCGGCCGCGGCAGCTAGCCCAGGAACGACGCCTGGAGATGGCTTGGAACCAGCGGCCGCGGCGCCAGACGCACCAACGACGGCAGCGATGGGGACCAGGCGGCACGGAGCGGAGGACGGCCTGTGCTTCTACCACCGCCATTTTGCAGAGAAAGCACACAAGTGCGTCCCGCCGTGCCACTTCAAGCGCCAGGGAAACGCCAAGACCGAGGACCGGTAGCAGCTGCGACCCTCGGCGACGAGAACAAGCTGCTTTACCTGACAGATGCACACTCGGGGAAACAGTTCCTCGTGGACACAGGCTCCCAGCTGAGTTTCGTCACACCCACCTACGCGGAACGGCTGATGCCGTCTAAAGCTCCCTGGGTGTCAGTGTCAGCAGCAAACGGCTCCACGATTAAAACGTTCGGTGAGAGGACCATGCTCCTGTCCTTACAGGGCCGTTCATTTGAGTGGACTTTTATTGTAGCAGCAGTCAGTTTCAACATGTTAGGGGCTGATTTTTTGTGCTCACATGGTTTATTGGTTGACCTTGCTAATAGACATCTGATTAATGCACTGTCTTTTCATTCTATCCCCTGCACAACTCGGGTGGCCCCGCCGACTGCACATGCCAGTGTCTCAGCTGCGGGTGGTAAGTTTCACACATTGCTCGCTCAGTTCCTAGCGCTCACAGTCCCCACGTTTTCGGTGACGGTGGCTAAACATGGGGTGGAGCATTTTATCACCACCACCGGGCCCCCCGTTTTTGCAAAAGCTCGGCGCTTGGACCCAGCTAAACTGGCCATCGCGCGCGAGGAGTTCGCCAACCTGGAAAAACTGGGCATTATTAGATGCTCCAAAAGCCCAGGGCTTCGCCACTACACATGGTCCCAAAAGCTGATGGCTCGTGGCAACCTTGCGGCGATTTCCGCAGGTTGAACAACGTTTCAGCACATGACCGCTACCCGATTCCGCACATTCAGGATTTTTCTATTCATTTGGCCGGGGCGCGCATTTTTTCTAAAATAGACTTGGTGCGCGGTTACCACCAAGTTCCAGTGCGCGCGCAGGATGTACCCAAAACAGCGGTTATAACTCCTTTCGGCCTTTTTGAGTTTTTGCGCATGCCTTTTGGCCTCAAGGGGGCCGCGCAGACTTTCCAACGCATGATGGATGCAGTTTTACGCGACCTTCCTTTCGTGTTCGTTTATTTGGATGATATTTTAGTAGCCAGCACGTCCGAAGGCGAACACGAAAGCCACCTCACAGCAGTTTTTCGGAGGCTGGCAGAGCACGGGTTAATAATTAACCCAGCGAAGTGCCAGTTTGGGGTGGCGCAGATTGATTTTTTGGGGCATCGCGTTTCAGCAGAAGGAGCGGTTCCTCTGCCCGATAAGGTGCGCGCAATAACAGATTTTCCGCAACCTCAAACAGTCAAGGCGCTACAGGAGTTTCTGGGAATGGTTAATTTTTACAACCGGTTCCTCCCAAGCGCAGCGCAGCTCATGCAGCCATTATACACTGCGTTAAAAAAACAAAAGCCCGCAAATAAAGTTGAATGGTCTCCGGAGCGGGAGCGCGCTTTTGCCCAGGTCAAATCAGCCCTGGCAAACACAGTTTTGTTAGTGCACCCAGTTCCAACGACCCGCATGGCGCTTACCACCGACGCTTCCGATGTAGCAGTGGGGGCGGTTGTTGAACAGTTTGTGGCAGGTACCTGGCAACCTCTCGCGTTTTTCAGCAGAACCCTGTGCGATAGTGAGCGTAAATACAGTGCGTTCGACAGGGAGCTTTTGGCCCTACACTTGGCCATCCGCCATTTCCAGTTCTGGTTGGAAGGGCGACGCTTCACCGCGTTTGTGGATCACAAACCGCTAACGTTTGCGATGGCCAAGATTTCAGAACCCTGGTCAGGCCGGCAACAAAGGCAACAAAGGTGTGTGTGTATATATATATATTTTATAGTAATACGTACATATGTATATTAGCTGCTCTTGCTTGCTTGTTTTTTTCTTGCCTTCTGATTGTTGCTCTGAGTGTTGCTATCCCTGTGCTGTTGCAATCCTGGAATTTCCCCGTTGTGGGACTAATAAAGGCTTATCTTATCTTATCTTATCTTATCTTAACTAGCCGGGATATCGGAGTTCACCACTGATATCCAGCATGTCGCGGGTAAACACAATGTGGTGGCAGACTGTCTCTCGCGCGCGGTAGCAACACCAAGCCCCATGGGGGCAGACTCTGTAGCCGTGGCCGCGGACCCGGGCAGCGACGCGGGAGCGCGCGCAGCCCCGGTCTGTGTAGGGTTAGATTATGCAGCCATGGCCGCGGAGCAGGTTAATGATGCGGATGTGCGCGCGCTCCAGTCTGGACCAACAGGGTTAAGGCTGGAGCACAGGGTGCAGCAAATTGGTATGCCCCCACTAATCTGTGATGTCTCCACGGGACGGCCCCGCCCCGTGGTGCCAGCCGCGTGGCGTCGCCGCGTTTTTGACTCGGTCCATTCTCTGGCGCACCCGGGAGTGCGCGCATCGATTAAGTTGGTGGGGGAGAAATTTGTTTGGCCCGGGTTGCGCAAACAGGTCAAGGAATGGGCGGCGGCCTGCGTAGCGTGTCAGTGAGCCAAAATACACAGACACACTAAGGCTCCGTTGGAACCTTTTCACATCCTCGCTAAGCGTTTTGACCACGTGCATGTTGACTTGGTGGGCCCGCTTCCGCCATCACACGGGCACACACATCTTTTGACGATGGTGGATCGTACCACGCGTTGGCCAGAGGCGATTCCTCTGACATCAACCACAGCGGAAGAAGTTGCGCGAGCATTTTTAACAGCATGGGTTGCGCGTTTCGGAGTCCTGTCGGACATAACGTCCGACAGGGGTCCCCAAAATTTATTTCCGAACTATGGTCATCGATGGCCCGCAGCTTGGGGGTGAAGATTTATCGCACCACCGCGTATAACCCCCAGGCTAATGGTTTATGCGAACGCTTTCACAGGTCATTAAAAGCAGCTCTCAGAGCGTCGCTGACGGATACAAATTGGGTGGACAAACTTCCATGGGTTTTATTGGGGTTGTGTTCTGCACCTAAAGAAGATTTGCATGCTTCCCCAGCTGAGTTAGTTTTTGCACAACCTCTCCGTTTGCCCGGGGAATTTCTCCTCGATAATCCCGCACCAAATTGCCCCCCTGCTCAGCCGTGGCAGAGCGACTCAGGAGCAAACACACTCCCTGGCCCGGTTCATCACAGTTTCCCATGCGTTTTTGTGCCAAAGGCTTTAAAAAATGCAGAGTTTGTTTTTGTTAGACATGATGCTCAGCGTCCAAGTTTGCGACCGTTTTATGACGGACCTTTCAGAGTGCTGGAGACCAGGCAGAAGCATTTTCTGCTAGAATTAGGGGGCAGAAGGGAGTTGATCTGCATAAACAGGCTCAAACCCGCTTTTGTTTTGGCTGATGAGCAAGTGCAGCTAGCAAGGCCCCCCTGCCGTGGCAGGCCGCCGAGGAAACATTCTCCAGAATCTTCACAGAAGCGTGCTAACAGCTTTAATCCACAGATGCAGAGAGACGCTGCAGGGGTAGCAAAGCCAGGTTGCAGCAGATTCGGCACAAGGTTAAAACCCACGCAGCTGGTGGATTGATTAGTGATATGTGGAATGTTTTGTGTTTTTTCTTCTCTTTTTTTATGCCATGCTTGTTTTGCCCTTAATAGACGTTTGGGGGGGGGTTATATGTGGTGACACATATGTTGGGCTCACAGTTCCACAGAGGTATGACTGCATGTGTATTGGGGGCTTCACGTCTGGAAGGACAAAAGACTCGAATCTGCAGAAGATAACGAGGAGGTGTGAGATTTGCCTTTTTGTCCCAAAGAAGATGCCCCGGAGGGATTTCCGGTTCATCAATGAATGAGAGACAATGGTGAAGTTTCAAAGAGATGCTTTGTGACTGTATGTTTACTGAAGCACCATGTGACTTGAGTTCTGATGCTGGAAACGTATAAAAGGGTGATGTGAGATGATTCTTTCTCTTCTTCCTGCTTTGAGAATGCTAGAGGATGTGTTCTGTCAATAAAGCTGAACCTGAGAAATAAAACTCAGCCTCATTATTCAAACGCATCCACTACAATACCACAATTTTCAATAACTGACAGTATCTATCTTACACCTTCTTCCTTTCTAAACAAAAATCTAGGACATGTATGTGCATTTACACTCACATACACACATACATGTACACATACAGTATGTACAGTATGTGTATATACTGTATCCATATATGTATACACACATACAGTATGTTAATAGTTTACTGACATCCACATATACAGTAACAATCATACACTCACGATAACGCTTTCAATCTACACTTTTTTCTTGATTTGCATAATCATTAAAGATTGTGTCTTTTTTGTGTCAGGGAACAGACACTGAGATGGTGACATCTTACAAGTACCTAGGTGTTCACCTGAATAATAAACTGGACTGGTTGACATGTTTCGGACAAAACCCAAGCGCAGACACAGGCTCAAAATAAACACAATAATCTTTATTGAAAATCAGAAAATCTGAAAATCAGAAAATGCTTTTGAATTGTGCTTCAACAGAATTATTTTAAAAAACAAACTCATGAAACAGGCCTGGACAAAAATGATGATACCCCTAGAAAAGCTTGAAAATAATGTGACCAAAAGGGACATGTTCAACCAAGATGTGTCCTCTAATTAACATCACAGGTGTCTACAAACCTGTAATCGGCTGTGGCGATTACAGGCTGGGCGGCTGTGGCGCAGGTGTAGTGTGACCGACTACTGATCGGAGGGTCATGGGTTCGATTCCCACTCTGTCTGAAGTCTGCATGTCAAAGTGTCCTTGAGCAAGACACTGAACCCCCAGTTGCTCCTGGTGGCCAGGCTAGCGCCTGTATGTGTATAGCAGCTCTGCCGCCATCAGTGTGTGAATGTGTGCGTGAATGGGTGGATAGCAGGATCTGTAAAGCGCTTTGGTCATCCAGAGATGAGAAAAAGCGCTATATAAGTGAATGCCATAATCAGTCAGTCAGCCTATTTAAAGGGTGACAAGTAGTCACTGTGCTGCTTGGTGACATGGTGTGTAGCACACTAAACATGGACCAGAGGAAGCAAAGGAGAGAGTTGTCTCAGGAGATTAGAAAGAAAATTATAGACAAGCATGTTAAAGGTAAAGGCTATATGACCATCTCCAAGCAGCTTGATGTTCCTGTGACTACAGTTGCACATATTATTCAGAAATTTAAGATCCACGGGACTGTAGCCAACCTCCCTGGATGTGGCTGCAGGAGGAGACAGATAATACGAATGGTAACAAAAGAGCCCAGAACAATCTCTAAACACATTCATGGTGAACTCCAAGGTCAAGGTATATCAGTGTCAGATTGCACCATCCGTCGTTGTTTGAGCCAAACTGGACTTCATGGGAGACGACCAAGGAGGACACCACTGTTGAAAACAAATCGTAAAAAAGCCAGACTGGAATTTGCCAAACTGCATGTTGACAAGCCACAAAGCTTCTGGGAGAATGTCCTATGGACAAATGAGACAAAACTGCAACTTTTTGGCAAGGCACATCAGCTCTATGTTCACAGACGCAAAAATGAAGCATGCCAAGAAAAGAACACTGTTCCTGCTGTGAAACATGGAGGAGGTTCTGTTATGTTCTGGGGCTGCTTTGCTGCATCTGGCATAGGGTGTCCTGAATCTGAGCAGGGTACAATGAACTCCCAAGACTATCAAGGTATTCTAGAGATAAATGTGCTGCCCAGTGTCAGACAGCTTGGTCTCAGTTGCAGGTCATGGGTCTTGCAACAGGATAATGACCCAAAACACACAGCTAAAAACACCCAAGAATGGCTAAGAGCGAAACGTTGGACTATTCTAAAGTGGCCTTCTATGAGCCCTGATCTAAATTCTATTGAACATCTGTGGAAGGAGCTGAAACATGCCGTCTGGAGAAGGCACCCTTCAAACCTGAGACAACTGGAGCAGTTTGCTCATGAGGAGTGGGCCAAAATACCTGCTGAGAGGTGCAGAAGTCTCATTGACAGTTACAGAAATCGTTTGATTGCAGTGATTGCCTCAAAAGGTTGTGCAACAAAATATTAGGTTAAGGGTACCATCATTTTTGTCCAGGCCTGTTTCATGAGTTTGTTTTTTTTAAATAATTCTGTTGAACCACAATTCAAAAGCATTGTCTGATTTTCATTGGTTTATTTTCATAGAATTTTTATTTATTACCACTTTTGTGAGATTCAGGTTATTTCTGTGACCATTGTGGGTTTTTCTTTCGTTAACAGAGGGGTACCAACAATTTTGTCCATGTGTATATGAGAGTCTGTAAGCTAACACCTTCGCCATCTATTTCCCTAAGTGTGACATTAATGCTATTGGCCTGTAGTTGCCTGGATGAGCTGGATCTTTCCCTGGCTTATTAAATGGTAAAATTAAAGCCTTTTTCCACCCACTTGGGATAACCCCCTCCTTCCATATTCTGTTAAACAATTTCAGCACCAGTTCCATCGATTGCATAAACAACTGCCGGAACATAGCATAGGTTAACTGATCATATCTTAGAGCTGTGTATCCACTATCTTGCAAAGCTCTCTTAAGCTCTGACATTATGAGCTCGAGGTCTGACGCAGTCATATCTTTTCATTTCCTTTTTTAAGTTAGCTGTCGCACCAGGAACATGTGCCTTCATTTGTTCTCTGTTTATCGACATGCCATTGTCAGTATTTTCTGTTGCTGTTGTTAACTTGTGGCATAAATTATTCTTCAAGAACTTAGCAAACTTAACTCTCCCAATTTCTTTCTCAATTGCTTTTGTTAGCTTAACTGGGTGATAGTGCCCCCCACCCTGATTGAACTCAATGACAACCATCCAGTCATTCCCTACATCCTCAAACTGCCATCCATTTTGGCCAGTTCGTGTTTTCTTCGCGTTGTTACTTCCTCCCACATCACTCTTATCTGACCCGTGTCTAGGTCCTGTTGGCCCCCTAGCTGCTCTTTTCCAGCCTCCAGGCCTGGATAGTGTCCAACCCACCTCATCTTTATCGTACCCATCAGAGCTAGATGCCATAATGTTACAGACAACGTACAGTTTTTGCTATCTGCCGCAAACAAATCAATCCTACCACCAGCCAAACACAGATGTAAATGCGGTCCCAATCATCTTCTTCTTCTCTTTGATGCCTTCTTCTTCTTCTTCTTCTTTTAGATTTGATTGGCAGTTGGCAACCAGCTTACAGGTGCATTACCGCCACGTACTTCACTCTATAATCATCACTCTATTTGGTCAGGAGCTGTAGTCCTTCTGTCATCATTGCTGTGTCCAATTGAACTTCAACTCTGACATGGTACTAGTGACCCACAAAGCAGACACGACTCAAGGTAAATACAATTAACCATTTATTGAGGAAGTGTGTATGAATGGATGCGTGTGTGCAGGGTTGTGTTGTGTAGTGTAGTGTAGTGTAGTGTAATCTGGAACTCCAGCTGGGGCCGGCAGAGCACCATACGACCTGGCAACCCTGGGAAGAGTCAGAGGCCGTTAATGACAGTTTAGGCCTGACAGGCACTACAGATGGAATGGTGCTTACTGTCAGAGGTGGTAGAGCGTAGCCCAGGTAGCGCTGAAGCTGCAGCCAGGAAGATAGTGCCCGCAGGTGGCTGGTGAGCTGGATGCTGGAGAGGGAGGCAGATAATCCGCCGCCGAGAAGAGAGAGGTCCGCCGCCACGGATCTCCGCCTGTGCACAGGGGAAGCTGACAGGGTGAAAGGGACTCGTGGTGGTTTACTTGTAGGTTAGTGGTCCGGGAGGCGCAGGCCCGGACAGAAAGAAACGATGGCTTGGAAGCCGGCGTGGAAACACACAACGAGGCTGGGAAGCTCGAAGGCTGGCGTAGCAGGATTCTAGGTAGAGAACCAGACGACTCCGCACCGAGCACTGGACCTGATAGAATAAATAGACAGAGGGAGATGGCAGGCAGGTGCGCACGCAGGTGTGACAGATTGGCGGCCATGACAAACTCTATCTTCAGATATCACTCTTCTTCGTCTCCTCGTACTTTACTCTATATCATCACTTCACTCTATATCATCACTCTACACACGGCCAAGATGTCGGCCACCCAGGCCGCCTCTTCAACGCCTTCCAGTTGCTCTAGTATATATATGTCGGTCTTCTTCTTCTTTTAGATTTGATTGGCAGTTGGCAACCGGCTTACAGGTGCATTACCGCCACTGACTTGATTATCATCACTCCTCTTCTTTTAGATTTGATTGGCGGTTGGTGTGTCTGTTTTTACTCATAACTTTGTGATGTTTTTACTCATAACTTTGTGACGTTTTCCTCATAGCTTTGTGATGTTTTCCTCATAGTTCTGTGACATTCTCCTCATAGCTTTATGATGTTTTCCTCATAGCTTTGTGACGTTCTTCTTCTTCTTTAATCTCGTATCTGCGTCTCATCTCATTACTCTTCTTCTAGCTGTAGTCCATACGTGCATCTCATCTCATTCTTCTTCTTCTTCTTTTAGACTTGATTGGCGGTTGAGAATCGGGTCTAAAAGAAGAAGAAGAAGAAGAGGAGGGGATAGACCGGCCTGGGTGGCTGACATCTTGATCGTGGTAAGTGAAGTGATGATATAGAGAGAAGTACGAGGAGACGAAGAAGAGTGATGTCTGAAGATACAATTGAGGTTCAATTGGACACAGCAATGATGATGGACTACAGCTCCTGACCAGATAGAGTGATGATATAGAGTGAAGTACGTGGTGGTAATACACCTGTAAGCTGGTTGCCAACCGCCAATCAAATCTAAAAGAAGAAGAAGAGACAAGTACGAAGAGACGAAGAAGAGTGATGTCTAACGATAGAGTTGAGGTTCAGTTGGACACAGCAATGATGATAGAAGGACTACAGCTCCTGACCAGATAGAGTGATGATATAGAGTGAAGTATGTGGTGGTAATGCACCTGTAAGCTGGTTGCCAACCACCAATCAAATCTAAAAGAAGAAGGAGAAGAAGATTGGCGGTTGATCCACCAGCCCATGATGTCTTTGAACTTAAAGATCCCCTACTTAACAAGTCCTCAACTGCTTCTCAGTGTAGCCCCATAATGCCAAGATATTTTTCTGCTGCTTTCACAATGATTTTGATTTTTTTCTGTTTTCTTGGAAGTCTGCGCAGTGCAGTTTATCACATCTACCACAAATAAGACAAAATTATTTTCCTTTAAAACCAGACTATCTTCCTTAATTCTACTGCATGCACTGCAAGTCTGCACACTTTCCCTGTTCGAGTCCACTCCCACTGTTTTAGCTGGCACCTTTTTTGCAGTTTCTGCATATGTTAATCCCTGGAAGACTTTTATCTGCTGAATTTCTGCTGCTCTTTTGTTGGCTTCACAACTCCGATAAGCAGAGCTATGTTGACCACCGCAGTTACAGCACTTTAACTTCGCTCCTCTTTCACACTTGCCATATTCATGTTCACCGGAGCATCTGGCACATCATTGTCTACCTTTGCATTTCGCTGTTACATGACCAAACTTTTGACATTTGAAACATCTGAGTGGAGGAGGAACGTAAAGTCTGACTTCATAGCTCATGTAGCCAATATACACCTTACTTGGCAGTCTTGTTTCATCAAATTTTAACATTGTACTGACAATCATATTTTTCGCCATTTCTGTTAGCTTTCAATCTCTGTACCTCTGTCACTTTTGCTCCAGTTAAGTTCTCATTATTTCATCAGTTGAGACAGCCGTTGAAATGCCCGATATCACTCCTCTCATTGCCTTATCTCCTTCCAATACTGAACACTGCACATTTTTCCCTCCATCTTATTGACTCTGATTGCTTTTCCTTGTTGAACACTATCTTTACATGTAACCAGCGACAAACCATTACGAAGAACCCTTGCATTTAAAACTTCTCCAAGTAACCAATTAATTGCATCTGTGAGCTTAATTGGGTTCCACTCACAAAACGATACCCCTTCCTGAGTAAGTTTAATGATTACTTTACACTCTTTCTGTTCATTCCAGGATTGTTCATCCTATGATCCCTCAGCACTTGATCTTGGTCTTGGTTGAGTGTCTTGACGTCTACATTTGCTTCTTGTACACTCCACCGCGCTCCAAACTTCCTCTTTCCTTGCTTCCCACCTCCATTCCTCCTAGCTGAATTATATTCACTTCTAGATTTTCAGGAGATGTCCTCTTCTGCATCCGCCTTGTCTTGCTGGTCGCTGATAACCTATTCTTGTCTTATTATCTTATTTACTATTGCTCTGAGTGTTGCTATCCCTGTGCTGTTGCAATCTTGTAATTTCCCCACTGTGGGACTAATAAAGGCTTATCTTATCTTTTTATAAACTATTTTATGTTACATCAAAAAAAAAATCTCAACCATAATCAAATTCAATCTAAGAAATTTTAAACAAATTTGACCATCGCTGACAATGCGGCCAAAATGTTCCTGCATGCAATGATCCTCTCAAACATCGATTACTGGTTTACCAACTGGTCACTCACTGATGTAACCATAATCAAACCCACTGAATCCTCATACAAAAAAAGCCATAAAAATCTTTGATAAGAAAGATCCCACATATCATTGTTGTCACATTTACAAGAAATACAATTTTCTGTCTTTTGAAAATGATAAAACTCAAATTTGCCTGTTCAGTACTAAATGGCTATGGCCCCCCCTTCCCGGGAGAATATGTTAAACTGAGAACTGTCACGGGTACAACCACGAGAGCAATCACTAGAGGAGACTGTGAGGTCCCCCGTAGACGCACCACATTTGCTCAGTCTGTGCTATCAGAGAGGGGCACCAAGATCTGGAATAACACCACCTGCAATCAGAGAACGTACCACACTAAGCACTTTTAAGATGCATTGTAAAAATTGACTTTTAAAAAACCCAAAACTGTGCCCATAACTAGTGGTTGCGCTGCAGCATACGCATATACGTATATGTGCCCGTGCATCACTCATATGCCCCGCCTCTTGTTTGTTGCTGTTGTTTGGTGTTGCTGTGAGGTGCTTGGGTACATGTGTGTATGTATGCATACACAGCACTTCACTCGTGTGAGATTTGAATGTTTTGTTTGTAGCACCTTAACTCTTGCACTTTAGCATATCCACTTTGTACAATTTCATTGCAGTTGTTCTGCTCGTGTATGATTGTTTGTGTGTTTTTGTGACCCGTGGGGGGACTCAAGATGCAAACTAGCAGTATTGGTAAATCTGGCACACTTACATTTGTATTAACTAGTACAAACCTGTGCATACCCGTCCATGCCCATAGAAACCAAGTATAAGCAATTATTTCTGCATGCCCATTGCTGAAGGGTCTCCTCTTGTCTGAGATGGCTGTGTTGTTCACAGTCATGCCTGCGACGTACTGCTGGAACCTGAGGTGTTTCATCTTCACTACATCTTTTCTGATGTGCAGCAGTTCTCCTCACTCTATTGCTCTTCATCTGGTGGGTCTTCTTGTTCTTCTTCATTCAGACCACTGGTTGAGGGATAGGTGCGTTGTAATTCCAGTTCATGGACAGCATCATGAAAATAGAGCTGAGCAAAAAGTGGCTTTCGACCCTGTTCAGGAAGACCCATGCATGCCCATCAAAACCCAGAAACTGGAGCACCCGGAGAAAATCAGCGCTTTGCTCGGCATTTTACACATTTGTAGTGTAGACTGCCATTCTTCATGGGTACTGCTTCGAATGGGTGTGGTTTAAAGTAGTGTATCCTATTCTTAATCGGGTGACACACTGACACACTGACAGAGATTTCTTGAATTTATAGAGTGCCTTCTGCCTTACTGAGTGAGATTTCCAGATTTAGTGCTTGGAATGGGTGTGGTTTAAAGTAGTGTGTCCTATTCGATCTCAACTTGTCTGTGCCTTGCCTAGCGTGCAGCGTTGCTCACTTTGCGGGCATTTCGGGCTTCAAGTGACTCAGCACGTACATGGCGCACTGCCACACATTTCCTGTCTATCTGTGCATCCCTTGTCTGTTGTACCGTATGATGTGCTGGAACCTCAGGTGTTTCATCTTCGTGGCATCTTTTCTCACGTGCAACACAGTCATGCCTGGGAGGTACTGCTTGAACCTCAGCTATGTCATCTTCACGGGATCTTTCCTGACGTGCAGCAGTTCTCTTCTTCTTCTTTTAGGTTTGATTGGCGGTTGGTAACCAGCATACAGGTGCATTACCGCCACTGACTTGATTATCATCACTCTATATCTTTGTATAAGGAGTTCTGAACAACTCCTTATGTGTGAAAAAATTATTCGTCCTTGGACTGTGTCCTAGGTGCGGCTAGGTTGGCAGTCTCACTCTGTTGCTCTCCATTTATGTAGCGTGTGGTTGGTCTATATGACATAATAAAGACATCGAGGCTGGCATCATAGGACACTACATCATCGGTAGCCAGTCGTAAAATACATCAAGGCAGGTATCGTGAATGATGGTCTATATGACATCATAAAGACATCAAGGCAGGCATCATAGGACACTACATCATAGGCAGCCAGTCCTATTGCCTATATGATGGCATCGCCTATAAATATTGATGGCATCGCGAGACCTATGTAGCCTGAAATTGTAGGATCATCATAGGACATCATGCAGACATCATAGGCAGGAATCTCGTGGGTCTCAGCTTTTCTGTGCCTTGCCTGGCCTGCAGCGTTGCTCGCTTTGAGGGCATTTCGGGCTTCAAGTGACTCAGCATGTGCATGGTGCACTGCCACACGTTTCCTGTCTGTGCATCCCTTGTCTGTTGTAGCCTTTGCTGGTGGAGGGTCTCCTCCTGTGGCTGGCATCATAGGACAGTACATCATAGGTAGGCAGGCATCGTGAGTGATGGTCTTTATGACATCATAAAGACAGCCAGGCAGGCATCATAGGACACTACATCATAGGTAGCCAGTCCTATTGCTTATATGACGGCATTGCCTATATGACATCATCGCGAGTCCTATGTAGCCTGAGATCATAGGGTCATCATAGGACATCAGGCAGACGTCATAGTCCTATGATGTCCTATGATCGTTACAGACAGAAATTTCTTGTATAGTGATGTTCATTCGTATGTAATGTCCCTTTCAACTAGACATTAAACTTAAACTTGGATATTGTTGTAGTTCTGTAGATTGACTTTTCCACAGTTTCAATCCACAGATGAACATATTTTATTGCACAAACCCTTTGATGAATTAAAACAAATTAATGTACTTCAGCACACTTGAGTTACTCTTTAATCGCTGTCAAAAGGCCTAAAATGCACTTTAGCTCTGTGATGATACACTTCCCTCTAATGGACATCAGCAGTACTGCTGTTTTAAATACTATGCCTTTTTCCCCTCTAACGACACGTTCAGGTGTTAAACGTTAAGTTTCCTCCATAATTCGTCGTACTTTAAAATAAGTAAAAAAATTAGAGATTATAATTTATCCCATTTAACCCTACGCCACTGATTACGGAAAGAGACTTGGGTTTGTCACCGTTTTCCGTAAAAATAGAGCGGCTACGTAGCTCTCGTGGCCCCGCCCTGATTGCTGCAGCTACCGTGAAACGCTCCACAGCTGCACACCTTTGCACAGAGCCGTACTCTGCAAAAATATCCCAGATGGATGCATTGCATAGCTGCTAATGCCGATTATACGTGTGTGGGTCACTTTTGTCGCAGAATTGTCGTAGGATATCCTGTATGGATTAATAATCCGACCCCTGGACGGCGGCACGTCTGGACGCAGCTTCCCCCTCCACTGCAGCTCCACCATGTATCCGACGTTACGGACGTGTTTACCCCACGCGCGGTGCTGGGATGCCGACAGTCAGCGGTCCTACCAGGATCTGTTCGAGAGGCTCGACACCAATAAAGATGGCAAGGTGGATGTCGCTGAATTACGGGAGGGCCTCAAGGCGATGGGCATATTCCGCCATGGTGCTGCACAGGTAACTATCAAGGGAAAGGGATCCTGAATGCGTTTCCCGTCCTGGCCTGCTTGTTTTTCCTTCGCACGCGACATTCCGTGGCACCATTGCTCTTGTCGCCCAGCGTGCGTGAGACGCGCAAATGGGCAGTTAAGATTGTGTCTCTCATTTCTGCAGAAAATCGTGTCCTCTGGGGACCAGAACAAGGATGGGTGTCTGGACTTCAGCGAGTTCACAAAGTACTTGAAGGAGCACGAGAAGAAGCTGTGGCTGACATTCAAGAGTCTGGACAGGAACAACGACGGTAGGCGGCGAGGGAGGTCGCAGGGGTGCTTCACTGTGAACACGCACGCTAGTGAACCGTGGACAGTTTTCTAACGCAGCGTTTTGTGTGTCAGGGCGCATCGATGCCGCAGAGATCCAGCAGTGCCTTGCAGAACTGGGCATGGATGTGAGCAGAGAGGATGCTCTGAAAGTCCTGCAGAGGTTTGACCCACCGCTCCCATTAGACCAGAGATCTTGTGCAATCGCAACTGGTCTTCACAGTTTCCGAATGCTTCATGGAGTGCATTTAAACACAACAGCCAGCCAGTTCGTTATATGTATAAATGTTTTGTTTCCTCAGCATGGATATTGATGGGACCATGATGGTGGACTGGAATGAGTGGAGGGAGCACTTCCTGTTGTACCCAGCCCACAACCTGGAAGAGATCATCCGCTACTGGAAACACTCTTCGGTATGAATCGCTTTTGCTTTTCCATGCCAGAGATGCAAAATTCTCTAAGAAGACGGCGACAAACTAGAGACGGCTGCTGCAGAAATAATCCCAGGCTGTCCCTGTGTTGTAGACGTTGTGGATTTCCTCTGCAGTTTGCACTTGGCTGCCGAGGTGAACGTCTAAACAGGCCATGATGATTAGGTCATAGCTCTACAGTTGTTTAATAACTCCGCTTGCCCCTCCTTAGCACAAAGAAGGATGTCATTGAGTTGATTGCGCAAGAGTTTTGCCCCATTGCAGTCAAAATGGTGCTCCTCTGGAGACCTTATCTGAATGTGCTCAGATAATTTCCCACTAAAGCAGACAGAATTGCATTAGCATGCCAGAAAGGCATGACAGCGGTGACTGCAGGAACACAAACCAGTGGGTTTCCCTGCAGGGCTCTATTAAAATTCCAGGGCACCAACATTTTACAGAAACCTTTATGCTTTTGGAAAAACACTGGATATATTTATCTGAAACATCTAAAGTATGCAAGAGGGAGGGTACACTCAGCTCCCTGATTAGATTTTTTTTTTTGCAAGCAGTAGAAGTTTAAGAATTTAGAGAACCATTTCTCATTGAAATAATGAGGTAATCGTCATGACTTTTATGCAGTTCATGAACATGCTGTTGATAGTTGTTCTAATGTCATGGCTGACAGCTCAGGGTTGCCCTACCTGCTTTGTACAGTTTGTACTTCTGCACTACTTTGTGCTGCTTCTTCACTGTGAAAATAGACCTCAAAAGAAGAAGTTCTTACTGCTTATTGTTGCATTTTCAGCCAACCCAAAGAGCCTTGGTGGGAAATGCGTCTGCAGAAAACAGGTGTCTACAGACTGCACCTCTGGAGCCACTTGTAGTTCGTTTACCCCTAAGCAGTAGGTCCCTAGCTTTAAGAAAGAAAAGATATAGGAAAAGTTGCAAATTTATGAGGAAAAAAGTAAGTTTATTAGGAAAAAGTAATGTAAAAGAAAAAAGTTGCAGCTCTGTGAACATAAAGTAAATTCATTTGAAAAGGGTAGTGTACAGGAAGTGTCAGATTAATGAGAAAATAAGGTCTCAAATTTGCACAAAAGTCTAAAGTTTTAAAGAGAAAAGCTGTATATTTCTGAGAAAAAACTACAAATTTATAAGACAAAAATAGCTAATTATTATAATAGTGGATTAGCGTTATATGGTGCTTTACATGTCAAGTGACAGCTCAAAGCGCTTACAGTGAGTCCATTATTCATTCACTCCAGACAGACAATGGTGGTGGTCCTGCCCTGGGGCAGACTGACAGAAACCTGGCTGCCAATCCACGCCAACAGCCTCTCCAACCACTACCAAACATTTATACACATTCATACCCAGTGTCATGAACACTAGAGGCAAGGTGGGTAAAGTGTCTTGCCCAGGGACACAACGGCAGGATGGCTGGGGAGAGCGGGGTTCGAACCACCAACCCTCTGGTTATTGGACGACCCGCTCTACCTCCTGAGCCACTGCCGCCCACCCAAATTATAAGAAATAAGCTGTAAATTCATATCAAAAAGGTCACTAATTGACAAGAAAAATGTTACATTTCAAAGAAAATCCCACATTGATCCCTAAGTTGCCTGGAAAAAAAAAATCGCAAATTTATGAGAAAATAAGTTGGAAGATTTCAAGAAAAGAGGAAAATCAGTATCAGAGGAAAATCTCACCTGTTACTAATGTTGACGGGACAGTTTATAATTAGACCTCAGATGTTTCACCTTCATTTTAAGGCTCAGATATGTCTTGCCTCTCCAAGCAAAAAGGGTATTTTTGTACAAAAAAAAGAGAGAAAACTTTCCGTAGTAGAGGTTGGCAACCCCTGGTTGAAAACAAAATTTTCATTGCAAATAGTCAAACCACAAAGCTCCAAGATTCTGCATATGTGAGTAAACTTCTCCATGTAATCTCGAGGTGCTGGACATCGGTGACAGTCTCGCCATACCAGATGAATTTACAGAAGAGGAGAAGAGCTCCGGTGGCTGGTGGAAGCAGCTCGTTGCTGGGGCAATGGCGGGGGCTGTCTCTCGCACCGGCACTGCCCCGCTGGACAGGATGAAAGTGTTCATGCAGGTGAGTGATTCAGAATAGAGGGTCAAATGCATCCGTGTGCGTGTCCCGCTGAATATTCCTGTCTGTGCTGCAGGTCCATTCATCTAAAGCCAACAGAATAAGTCTTTTTGGAGGGTTTAAGCAGATGATTGTTGAAGGGGGTGTGGCATCGCTGTGGCGGGGGAACGGAATCAACGTTCTCAAGATCGCACCTGAAACGGCAATTAAATTCATGGCCTACGAACAAGTAAGAAAACTACTCCAGAAATGTCTATACATGGTGCATTTTACTGCCTATAGTAAAGAGGATATTTTTTCTTTTACAGTATAAGAAGTTGTTAACATCAGAAGGAAACAAGGTTGAGACACACAAGAGGTTTATGGCTGGCTCTCTGGCTGGAGCCACTGCACAGACGGCCATCTACCCAATGGAGGTAAGATGGCAAGTGGATCACTGTTGTCCTGTTGCAATAAAAACAGAGCAAGTTATTTAATTATATCCTCGCTTTGTTTCTCTTTAAGGTATTAAAGACTCGACTCACCCTGAGGAAAACCGGCCAGTACGCAGGAATGTTCGACTGTGCCAAGACGATCCTGAGGAAGGAGGGAGTCAAAGCTTTCTACAAGGGCTACATTCCAAACTTATTGGGCATTATTCCCTATGCTGGGATAGACTTGGCTGTTTATGAAGTATGCAGGCCTGTGACAAATATTTTACCATAGACTGCACGTTGCTAATTAACTTATCCATATGCACAATAAACCAGTCTGTCTTCTTTTGGAGGGCTGCATTAAATCACTTTGCGAAATTATATTGAGTGATGCAGTAATTGATTTTCTCTCTGCTTGTCTTTTTTCTCCTCTGTGTCTCAGACTCTGAAGAACACCTGGTTGTCATATCACACCAAAGACTCAGCGAACCCCGGAGTTCTGGTGTTGCTGGGCTGTGGGACTGTCTCTAGCACTTGCGGCCAGCTGGCCAGCTATCCACTTGCACTTGTACGCACACGGATGCAGGCAAAAGGTAAACTCAGTCTGACACTTCATAACATTAGCGCCTTACCCACTATAGAGTGTTCCAAGGGCTGTCGGTGATAAGCGTCTGTCTTAGAGGCCCAAAGGAACCACATTCTTTTAGTTTAGTTTTCAGTCATACGAACAATGGGAAGTTCCTGTAATGTGTAACAGGTCAGCTGTCAGTAGTACGTCACCTATTGTTGTGATGCTTTATCTTCTCTTTCTGAAAATGGTTCCTGCTTTTTTGTGTGGTTGATACCTGGAAGTTGAGAAGAAGGTAGGGGTTGTAGTTTTTTAAGGCTTGTAATGCCTATAAAAAGTATTCACCCCATTGGATGTTTCAACCTTTTATTGCTTTATAAAATGAAATCATGGTCAAAATAATTTTTTTAACAAAAATTTGCAAAAAAAGCTTCTTTCATGTCAAAATGGAAACAGATTTTTACAAACTGTCAGTTAATTAAAATTATATAAGGTAAAGTAATTGATTGCATAAATATTCACCCCCTTTAAAGTGACTGACCTAATTCAACAGAGGTCCAGCTAGTTGATGCCTGCAGTCTCACAGTTAGTGAAATGGAGATCACTTGAGTGCAGTTAATGTGTGTCAAGTGATTGTAGTATAAAGACACCTGTGTCTGGGAGGTCCAGTCTCTGGTTTATCAGTATTCCTGCTACAATTTTGACATTAAGACAAAAGAACACTCCAAGCAACTCAGAGAAAAGATCATTGGAAAGTAGAAGACAGGAGATGGCTACAAGAAGATTTCCAACTCAGTGGGCATCCCACGGAGTTCAGTTAAATCCATCATTAAGAAATGGAAGCAGTAAGGGACTTGTCTAAATCTGCCTAGAGCTGGCCGTCCTCACAAACTGAGTGATCGAGCAAGGAGAAGACTGGTGAGGGAGGCCACCAAGATACCTACAACCACTCTGAAGGAGTTGAGAGCTTCAGTGGTCCAGATGGAAGAGACTGTGCATGAACAACTGTTGCCCAGGTTCTTCACCCGTCCAAGTTGTGTGAAGAGTGGCAAAAAGAAAGCCACTGTTGAAAAAGCTCATATGAAATCTCGCTTGGAATTTGCCCAAAGGCATGTGGGAGACTCCAAGGTCAATTGGAAGAAGGTTCTTTGGTCTGATGAGACAAAAATTCAGCTTTTTGGCCATCAGACTAGACGCTAAGTTTGGTGACCACCATACACTGCACATCACCACGAACACACCATCTCCACTGTGAGGCATGGTGGTGGCAACATCATGCTCTGGGGATGCTTCTCAGCAGCAGGCCCTGGAAGGCTTGTAAAAGTAGAAGGGAACATGAATGTAGAAAAATATCACCGAATCCTGGAGGATAATCTGATTCGATCTGCAAGAGAACTACGACTTGGGAGAAGATTTATTTTCCACCAAGACATCGACCCCAAGCGCACAGCTGAAGCTACACAGAGCTTGAGCTGTTTTGCAAGGAAGAATTGAGAAAAATTGCAGTGTCCAGATGTGCCAGCCTGATTGACACATATCCACACAGACTCAGTGCTGTGATTGCAGCCAAAGGTGCATCTACTAAATACTGACAGGGGGTGAATACTTGGGCAATCATTTACTTTACCATATATAATTTTAATTAATTGACAGTAGTTTGTAAAAATCTGTTTTCACTTTGACATGACAGAAGCTTTTTTGCAAATTTTTGTCAAAAAAGCCAAATTATTTTGAGCATGATTTCATTTTATAAAGCAATAAAAAGTTGAAACATCCAAGGAGTGTGAATACATTTTGTAGGTAGTGCATAATTTGATAAAGAACCTGAAATAACCTTTCGAGTATATGATCGTAACCTGGAACCACCTCTGTTTCTCATTTGTGTAGGAGCTGTATCTTATCACTGCAGTCATTTAATAATGACAGATGTGCACAGTGTGTGGTTCCAGTTGTCTGAAGTTTGCTGCAGTGGTTGTTAAGATTGTGCAGGTAGATAATGGGAGTCGGTGCCTTTATTTTTGCAGATTACTAAAAGTTTAGCCTTCTGCTAGCCAGAGTGAACTCTTGGCCATATACAGTGCATCCAGAAAGTCTTCACAGCGCTTCACTTTTTCCACATTTTGTTTTGTTACAGCCTTATTCTAAAATGGATTAAATTCATTTTTTCCTCAAAATTCTATACACAACACCCCATAATGACAAAGTGAAAATTTTTTTTTTTGAAATTTTTGCAAATTTATTAAAAATAAAAACTAAGAAATCACATGTACATAAGTATTCACAGCCTTTGCTCAGTACTTTGTTGATGCACCTTTGGCAGCAATTACAGCCTCAAATCTTTTTGAATATGATGCCACAAGCTTGACACACCTATCTTTGGGCAGTTTCACCCATTCCTCTGCAACACCTCTCAAGCTCCATCAGGTTGGGTGGGAAGCGTCGGTGCACAGCCATTTTCAGATCTCTCCAGAGATGTTCAATTGGATTCAAGTCTGGGCTCTGGCTGGGCCACTCAAGGACATTCACGGAGTTGTCCTGAAGCCACTCCTTTGATATCTTGGCTGTGTGCTTAGGGTTGTTGCCCTGCTGAAAGATGAACCGTCGCCCCAGTCTGAGGTCAAGAGCACTCTGGAGCAGGTTTTCATCCAGGATGTCTCTGTACATTGCTGCATTCATCTTTCCCTCTATCTTGATTAATCTCCCAGTTCCTGCCGCTGAAAAACATCCCCACAGCATGATGCTGCTACCAACATTTGCATGGTTATGAACAGTGCCTGGTTTCCTCCAAATATGATGCATGGCATTCATGCCAGAGTTCAATCTTTGTCTCATCAGACCAGAGAATTTTGTTTCTCATGGTCTGAGAGTCCTTCAGGTGCCTTTTGACAAACTCCAGGTGGGCTGCCATGTGCCTTTTACTAAGGAGTGGCGTCTGTCTGGCCACTCTACCATACAGGCCTAATTGGTGTATTGCTGCAGAGATGGTTGTCCTTCTGGAAAGTTCCCCTGTCTCCAGAGCTCTGACAGAGTGACCATCGGGTTCTTGGTCACCTGCCTGACTAAAGCCCTTTCCCCCCAGTTGCTCAGTTTAGACGGCTGGTCAGCTCTAGGAAGAGTCCTGGTGGTTCCGAACTTCTTCCATTTACAGATGATGGAGGCCACTGTTCTCACTGGGACCTTCAAAGCAGCAGAAATTTTTCTGTACCCTTCCCCAGATTTATGCCTCGAGACAATCCTGTCTCGGAGGTCTACAGACAATTCCTTTGACTTCATGTTTGGTTTGTGCTCTGACATGCACGGTCAACTGTGGGATCTTATATAGACAGGTGTGTGCCTTTCCAGATCATGTCTGATCAACTGAATTTACCACAGGTGGACTCCAATTAAGCTGTAGAAACATCTCAAGGATGATCAGTGGAAACAGGATGCACCTGAGCTCAATTTTGAGCTTCATAGTAAAGGCTTTGAATACTTATGTACATGTGATTTCTTAGTTTTTGATTTTTAATAAATTTGCAAAAATCTCAAACTTTTTTTTACGTGGTCATTATGAGGTATTGTGTGTAGAATTTTGAGGGAAAAATTAATTTAATCCCTTTTGGAATAAGGCTATAACATAACAAAATGTGGAAAAAGTGAAGCACTGTGAATACTTTCCGGATGCACTGTATGCTATTCTTACCCTGGATTTACAGTGACTCCGGATCCGGTCCGTTATGGCTTCTATTCGGACTCCGCGTTGGATTTGGATCGTTAATGAAATGCAATGAGTCTGTTTTTGACAGATGCTGGAGCCAGTCCGCAAGGAAATGCCGCGGTATTTAATAGCTGCTTGTTCATTAAGAACGATTTAAGGATTGTGTGGTATTTTCTGAGGTCTCCCCCTCCATCACTGTGTCAGAGAAGATAAAAACATTGTCATAACATACAAACACTTCATAGAATTAAAATTAACGGCCGACTTACAGTGGGGCAAAAAAGTATTTAGTCGGCCACCAATTTTGCAAGTTCTCCCACTTAATTTTCAACTCAATTTTCATCATAGGTATACCTCAACTATGAGAGACAAAATGAGGGGGAAAAAAATCCAGAAAATCACATTGTCTGATTTTTAAAGAATTTATTTGCAAATTATGGTGGAAAATAAGTATTTGGTCACCTACAAACAAGCAAGATTTCTGGTTCTCACAACCTGTAACTTCTTCTTTAAGAGGCTCCTCTGTCCTCCACTCGTTAACTGTATTAATGGCACCTGTTTGAACTCGTTATCAGTATAAAAGACACCTGTCCACAACCTCAAACAGTCAGAATCCAAACTCCACTATGGCCAAGACCAAAGAGCTGTCAAAGGACACCAGAAAAAAAATTGTAGACCTGCACCAGGCTGGGAAGACTGAATCTGCAATAGGTAAGCAGCTTGGTGTGAAGAAATCAACTGTGGGAGCAATTATTAGAAAATGGAAGACATGCAAGACCACTAATAATCTCCCTCGATCTGGAGCTCCACACAAGATCTCACCCTGTGGGGTCAAAATGATCACAAGAACGGTGAGCAAAAATCCCAGAACCACACAGGGGGATCTAGTGAATGACCTGCAGAGAGCTGGGACCAAAGTAACAAAGGCTACCATCAGTAACACACTACGCCGCCAGGGACTCAAATCTTGCAGTGCCAGACGTGTCCCCCTGCTTAAGCCAGTACATGTCCAGGCCCGTCTGAAGTTTGCTAGAGAGCATTTGGATGATCCAGAAGAGGATTGGGAGAATGTCATATGGTCAGATGAAACCAAAATAGAACTTTTTGGTAAAAACTCAACTTGTCGTGTTTGGAGGAGAAAGAATGCTGAGTTGCATCCAAAGAACACCATACCTACTGTGAAGCATGGGTGTGGAAACATCATGCTTTGGGGCTGTTTTTCTGCATAGGGACCAGGACGACTGATCCGTGTAAGGGAAAGAATGAATGGGGCCATGTATCGTGAGATTTTGAGTGAAAACCTACTTCCATCAGCAAGGGCATTGAAGATGAAACGTGGCTGGGTCTTTCAGCATGACAGTGATCCCAAACACACCGCCCGGGCAACAAAGGAGTGGCTTCGTAAGAAGCATTTCAAGGTCCTGGAGTGGCCTAGCCAGTCTCCAGATCTCAACCCCATATAAAATCTTTGGAGGGAGTTGAAAGTCTGTGTTGCCCAGTGACAGCCCCAAAACATCACTGTTCTAGAGGAGATCTGCATGGAGGAATGGGCCAAAATACCAGCAACAGTGTGTGAAAACCTTGTGAAGACTTACAGAAAACGTTTGACCTCTGTCATTGCCAACACAGGGTATATAACAAAGTATTGAGATGAACTTTTGTTATTGACCAAATACTTATTTTCCACCATAATTTGCAAATAAATTCTTTAAAAATCCTTCAATGTGATTTTCTGGATTTTTTTCCCCTCATTTTGTCTCTCATAGTTGAGGTATACCTATGATGAAAATTGGAGACCTCTCTCATCTTTTAAGTGGGAGAACTTGCACAATTGGTGGCTGACTAAATACTTTTTTGCCCCACTGTATGTATTATTAGAGCACAAAAATCAGGGTAGAGAGCCGGTACATCACGCTTCCTTGTTGTTACCACGTGATCGTATTTGGTTCTCCTCGGCCTCACTCGGGTCTTTCTCGAGATCTCGTGTTATTTTATATAATTATCACACAGTCTTGTATTTCGAACCTTGTTCTCATCCATGCCACTTCAAAGCACAAACGGAGTTGGTAGGGATGGATGCAAAGCTTCGTCTGCACTAGATCAGTAACGGACTGCATCCGGAGTCCGTGTAAATCCAGGGTTATTTCAGTTCACTTTACTGGAGTTGGTATACACTGACTGAAACCAAAGGCAGTTAGCTGCTGTTAGCGGTTGCCCATTCACTCATTCATTGTTGTTTCTGTGCTTATTGTACTCCTACTGTATATCCTATCAGCCACTGAAACCACCACCCCGTCCGCCAGTGGTGCATCATTTCATTCATTCATTTGGATAATTTTGCGTTTGTTAGCTCAGGCTGTGTTTGCTACCTGAGCTAGGATCTAGCCAGCTAACATTTGCAGTACGCTTTCAACAACTCACTTAGGTGATTTTATGAAAATCGCCTGTCCTTCTAGGTCAGGGGTCTGCAACCTTTGCCAACCAAAGAGACATTTTGCCCGTCTCCAACTAAAATAGGGTGGCTGAGGGCTGCAACAGCAATTTGACCTTTAAAATAGAGATTATGCTGCTTATAAAGTTTTTTTTTTTTATACTGTGCATGTCTCTGAATATTATGTGACATTAATTAATTCCTACTACAACAGTGGAAAAAACTGTCAAGCTTTATATCCACCTTATTCCTTGGGGTGCCACTGTAGGAACAATTATGGGCGGAGCTTCTGGTTTCAGCTGACATAGTGTTAAGTCAGTCAGTAAGAGTGGAGTAGCAGAGGCATTTAAAGTAGCATTTTTAAAAGTTTTTCAAATTCATTTTAATGTATAGTCCACATACGTGTTTTGCACTCAAGTGGCAGCTAATTTCAGCACTTGTAGTTTTTGTATTTTTCAATATTTTTGCGTAGTTCTGGTACTTTCTGCTGTTCGTGGTGTGAGGCTCCTCACAGATAAGCACAGCTAAATCTGTGGCTTCAACAGCAATGAGTAGATCATGCACTGATAACTAAAGGATTGTTCGTGTGATCGGTGGTACAGACACCAAGTCAAGAGCCAGGTATGTTTTCACTTGTATGAATGTCACAGATCTGACATTTTACCTCGAATTTAAAACACCCAAGTGCAGTGTTGTGGTTCTTTGTGGCTCTGAGATAAATTTGTCACGAGCTGGGTCCAATGTTCTGCCGGACCCAGTCTCGTGACTCTTTTGTTATATTCATATTTATCCATCTGCTGTTTTTTGGTACCTTCTTTGAGTTGTAACTGCTTTCTATTTGCCTGTTTATGTTTCAGTTTGCATTGGTCATGTTTTGCTGCATTTATAATTATTTCCTAGTCTGTATTTAGTTTTGTTTACAATTACTCTGTAGGCTGACAGCGGTCAGGTTGCACTTCTGGGTTTTGTGTGGGCACCTATCAAACTGTCAGACGCTCCTCCCTCACCCCTCATTATTACTATCAGCTGGTTCTAATTATTGTCCCCTTCTTCTTCTCAGGTCAGTCCACATGTGTTATCACTCATGTTGTTACGTCACATACTATTTAAGCCCAATCTGTTCACTTCCTCGCGGCGATGTTGAATGTCAACCTCTTGTTCTCCTGTTTAATCCGCTGTCGTGCTGAATTCCCCTCCGGAGCTTTTCTCTGCTCCGAGGCACTACATGTGTTTTCTCCTTTGTTTTCCTGTTTGTTTCATTGAAGTGCTGATTTTCCCTCCAGAGCTTTACACGCTTTGAGGCACTACGTGGAAGTTTTTCCCTGTTTGGGATTATTTTGTATTTGGCACATTTTGAACTGTTTGCTCTTTCTGTTGAATAAATGCACTGCACCATTCAGCGTTTGGGGTCGTCTCTCTCTGTGCCTCATAGAGACGCACATGACAGAACGTTGCGGCCCGTAACAGAACCCAGCTGTGGTGTCGTTTCTTTTTTCACTCTTTTTGTGTTTTATCCACCCACCTGTTTTTGGAGCACCATGTCATACCTGGACGATGTGGAGCTGTGGGCGGTGTGAGTCCTGGGGGACCTTTTGTCATGGATCCAGGCTTCCGGTACTCCCGAGATGGTCCGAGAGGGTCGGGACAGCGCAGCGCGGGTGATAGAGATGTGCCCCAGTCTGTGGAATCACCCGGAGGCCACCGACATACTCCTCTCCATATACACCCTCCCGTGTATGAGTGATGAGCCTGGGGAAGCCGCTGTGACGCCTGAGCTGACCCAAACAAAGAGGAAGCGCTCGCGCCGAAGGAAACCTCCAGCTTCTTGCAGCTCTCCCGCGGCAGCTCCACCTCCTCCTCCTCCTGAGCCCTGGCCCGCTCCATTGGCCGAAGAGCTGGAGGAGTGCAGACAGGTATTGTTGGCTGAGACTGACCTCCTCCTGGAATTGAAGCCGTTGCTCCTCCCGGATCTGGCCTTGGATTTGGAGGTGTTTTCTCCGAGGGAACCTGAGTTAGCACCTGTGACCGAGCATTCCCTGACCTCGGAGCCCCCACATCTCCACGACAAGCCCACGCCGCCGTCTCCCTCTCGTCGCCGTCAATCCCAGAGACCTCGGCAGAAGAACATCACCACAATTCAGCCAGCAACCCTTCCTTTACAAAGGGAGGAGATTTCTGCAGCAGAGTCATTCCAACAATTTTCCCTTCTAGCTGCCTTGCCAGCATCCACTCCTTCCGTAGCTGCTGCCTCCTCCTTCTCCTCTGCGCATTCATCCGCTGTTGTGGGTTTGGCCGTTACTTCCCCGGTTCCGCCCGCCACCATGCCTGCTGAGGCGACTCCTCCACTATCTGCAGAGAAGCCCAGGCCCGCCATGGACATGGAGAGGGATGATTGTGCACCAGACGAGGCAGGCAACACCACACACCAAGAGAACAGGCAAGTTCCATTTCATTCCATTTTAATTGTTGATGAATTGTCTTGCCTGATTCCTGGTCAAGAGACTCAGGTTTTGCAGTCCCCTGAGTTCTTTTCACCTGCTGCAAATAACAATTCCTCACCTGCCTTCTCCTTGTCCCCTCCTCTTGCCTTTGAGTGTCCGTTGGCCCTAGAACTTAACCACCAGATGATGGAGGAGCCCGCGGTGCTGGAGGACACCGTTCCAGCCCCGCAGTCACTTTATGGACCCAGGGAGGGCACTGAACCTACGCTCGCCATGCAGAGTCCAGCGCCAATGGTGAGCCGGACCCCAGCTGCCACGTTGGATGAGCCTTCTGCGTGGACCACTTCGCCTGGGTCCTCTCAGACTGCTTCAACCATCGTGCCTGCTGCGGAGGACGCTGCAGCAGAGCGGAAACCCAAGCTGGGTCTCCTGTGGGCTGAGCCCGAAGAGCCATCACTGCCTGGATCGTTGGAGTCCTGGACGGCGGTGAAGCTCGAGCTCAGGCAAGTGCTTTCTTTTGTTTTTCTCCTCTCAGTCCTTGAGTGGTCTTGCCTGGCTCTTGGTGAGGAGAGCCAGGTGCAGCTGCACCTGGGCTCGCCTCGCCGGGCTCTGCTGCTGCTGGCGACCCTGACCCCTCTTCTCTTTGTGCTGTTTCTGAGTTCTCTCCCAGGGACACCGGAGAGGATCCAACACAGCCAGATGTCTCCGAAGATCCAGGTCCACCACTGGAGGTCACCCAGGTTCCAGCTTCACCTGTTGAGGTCGTCATGGGCATCCCATCCCAGCCTGGGACCTCCGTGGGTGCAGCTGCGGCCCAGACCGGGCCCTCCGCGGGTGCAGCAGAGCTCTAGCCCGGAGCCACTGTGGGTGCTGCTTAAGTTCCAGTCCAGAGCCACCGCGGGTGCTGCTTAAGCTCCAGCCCGGAGCCGCCGAGGGTGCAGCTTTGGCCCAGCCAGGACCCACCGAGGGTGCAGCTTTGGCCCAGCCGGGGCCCACCGAGGGTGCTGCGGTGCTCCAGCCTGGAGCCACTGAGGGTGCTGCAGTGCTCCAACCCAGAGCCACCGAGGGTGCAACTTGTCTCCCGTCCAAGGCCACCGAGGGCGTCATGGTCCCTCTCCCTCCTCTGCCAGACGCTGTCATGGTTCCCCTTCCTCTTTTACCACCAGACTTCGTCGTGGGCCCTCTTCCCCAGCCCTGCTTCCCCAGCCCTGCTTCCCCGGCCCTGCTTCCCATCAGGTTGCCTTCCTGTGGGGAAGCTGCCTCCTGGGTCACCTCTCCGGGCCTGGTGGCTTAAGAACTCAGGCCGGCCGCCAGAAAGACTGAGCCGCCAGGTCGGGTGGAACATATTTTCCAACAGGCCACCCAATTCATACCATCTGGCCATTCAGTTGGTCTGGGACTTAGGCAGGCCACCTGACCTGTTCCACCTTGCCGTCCACTGGGCCTGGGACTTTAGTCGGCCCCCTGAACTCTTGGGCTCTGCGGGCCGGGAAGACCTAACCCTGTGTTTTCTGGTGTGGGCCCTGAGCAGGATTTTTTTGTTTTGTTTTGTTCCCTCCTGGCCTGTCCCCCCCCCCCCACCCCCTGGGTGGATTGTTGTGGTTCTTGGGGGGGGGGGGGGTCTTTTTTTCTCATGGTGTTACCGTGGGTGTCTGGTATCCACCCCTTGATTTGGGGGGGGGGGGGCTCTGTCACGAGCTGGGTCCAATGTTCTGCCGGACCCAGTCTCGTGACTCTTTTGTTATATTCATATCCATCCATCTGCTGTATTTTGGTACCTTCTTTGAGTTGTAACTGTTTTCTATTTGCCTGTTTATGCTTCAGTTTGTGTTGGTCATGTTTTGCTGCATTTGTAATTATTTCCTAGTCTGTATTTAGTTTTGTTTACATTTACTCTGTAGGCTGACAGCGGTCAGGTTGCACTTCCGGGTTTTGTGTGGGCACCTGTCAAACTGTCAGCCGCTCCTCCCTCACCCCTCATTATTACTATCAGCTGACTCTAATTATTGTCCCCTTCTTCTTTTCAGGTCAGCCCATACCTGTTATCACTCATGTTGTCACGTCACATCCTATTTAAGCTCAATCTGTTCACTTACTCCTCGCCGCGATCTTGAATGTCAACCTCTTGTTCTCCTGTTTAATCCGCTGTTGTGCTGAATTCCCCTCCGGAGCTTTTCTCTGCTCTGAGGCACTACATGTGTTTTCTCCTTTGTTCTCCTGTTTGTTTCATTGAAGTGCTGATTTTCCCTCCAGAGCTTTACATGCTTTGAGGCACTACGTTGAAGTTTTTCCTTGTTTGGCATTTTTTGTATTTGGCACATTTTGAACTGTTTGCTCTTTCTGTTGAATAAATGCACTGCACCATTCAGCGTTTGGGTTCGTCTCTCTCTGTGCCTCATAGAGGCGCACATGACAAAATTTGAATATGTCCAGCATATTTTAACAAAATGCAGCCGACTTTATTGCGGTGGAGACATTATTATATCTCAGAGCTTTTATTTGTTTACAGCCTTAGCATGTTAGCAGCGGTGCTAACTAGCGGAGCTACAGGCCACTTTTTAAGGTCCTCTTCTCATCCCTCCATAGTTGTGGGATGTGGTATGATTATATTACTGTTTTAGAGGTGCAAAAGGCTGTGTTCCTGCATTTTTGATGCCGAAGTCCTTGTTTTTTAACAAGGAAAAGTGTCCCGTTTCAGTGACAATACGTTCTAAACTAGTACCGGAAGTTGCCACCATAATTCACACAAGGCATTGTGGGGCCTAGGAATAAGGTGGGTATAGCTTTATTCATGAAATAAAAGTTTCAGTTTGGATGCAGTTACTCTTTCTCTTAATAGCTCTGTGAGGAACCTTGGAGTTATTTTTGATCAGGATTTGTCCTTCAATTCACATATTAAATTTGTTTCTAAGACTGCCTTCTATCATTTGCGTAATATTGCCAAGATTAGGAGCATCTTGTCTCAGAGTGATGCTGAGAAGCTGATCCACGCTTTTGTTAGCTCGAGATTAGATTATTGTAATTCTTTATTATCAGGCTGTCCTAAAACATCTTTAAAAAGTCTTCAGCTGATCCAAAATGCTGCAGCAAGAGTTTTAACAGGTACTAGAAAGAGAGATCATATCTCTCCGGTTCTGGCCTCCCTTCATTGGCTTCCCATAGAGTTTAGAATTAAGTTTAAAATCCTTCTTCTTACTTACAAAGCTTTAAACAATCAGGCTCCTTTTTATTTAAAAGATCTGATACTACCGTATCATCCTAACAGAGCACTACGCTCCCAAATGCAGGTTTACTTGTAATACCTAGAATCTCCAAAAGTACAATGGGAGGCAGAGCCTTCAGTTATCAAGCTCCTCTCCTGTGGAATCAGCTGCCAATCTGGATTCGGGAGTCAGACTCGATCTCTGTTTTTAAGAATAGGGCTAAAACCTACCTTTTTGATATAGCCTACAATTAGGGAGGGATCATGTTTTTCTGAACCCTCCCTTAGTTATGCTGCTAATAGGTTTAGTCAGCCGGGGGACCTCCAGTAATGCACTGGGCCTCACTCCTTTCCTCACTCTCTATGAAATATTTTTTTTTTTGCTGGTCATTAACATTTGTTTGTTCTCTCCCATAGATTGAGTCCCCATCGTGCTGTTTGCTCTCTACATGTCTGTTCTTTTCTTCTTCTCTGTCCCCTCACCCCCCAGCCAGTCGCAGCAGATGACTGCCCCTCCCTGAGCCTGGTTCTGCTGGAGGTTTCTTCCTGTTAAAAGGGAGTTTTTCCTCTCCACCGTCGCCAAGTGCTTGCTCACAGGGGATCGCCTGATTGCTGGGGTCTTTCTGCAACTGTGGGGGTCCTCCCTACAGTTGATAGTGCAATGAGATGACTGTTGTTGTGAAATGGCGCTATATAAATAAAGTTGAATTGAAATTGAATTGAATTGAATTGAAAAGTATTACAAATGGTTTTGTGCTGAAAAGGCTATATCTGAACATCTGACCATAATTTTTTGTGTAGTTTTTTTAGTTATTAGCACATTCATAAGTTGTTTAAATCTGAAAAATATAATCCACCTCCTACTTTCAACAGTGATCACACAGCTTTAGTTACTGATATTTTAATAAATTAGCGATGAAAGTTTTATTTAGAAGAAGCTACTTTTCATTCTTTTTGTTTCCTCATAATGCTCCTTATTCAAATGTATTAATATAATATAAATCTGTATTCTTCATCTGTTCTCTGGACTCTCAGTTTGACATCTAGTGGATTGGTTGACTGCTATTCTTCATTTATTTTGGAATAAAACAAAAAGAATTCTAAACAACTTTCTAAATAATATAACTTTAAAAATCATTTGGTGCAAATTAAGCCAATTGGAAATAATTAATGCGGAGTGGAAAAAGCATTTAAAAAATACCTTCTGCTGAGCTAAATGTTGGTTGTAATTTAAAAAAAAAAAGCGTGGCATTGGAAGACGGTCTGCACATATAATTCACTGTTCAAAATCCCACAGGTAACAAACTAGCAGTTATCCTGCAGACAAAAAGCTGAAAATATCCTTAAAAGAAAAGGCTCACCTCTACATCAGTCAGAGAATCTTCTCTCCTCTTTTTTTTCCATTTGCAAAGTGTGAGGAAAATCTGTCTGTAGGTCTTATTTTAGGCAAGTATATCCTGTTGATGGCTTTTCACAATAATGGCACATAACAGACACAACCATTCTTAAAATGGAATTGCTATGAAGGGCTTTTATTTTTACATAACCCGAAGTATGAAGCTGTGACGGTGAAAATAAATTCACACTAATTCAGACTTTGGTCATGTCTGGTGAATCCAGCATTTGTAACTCAGGCGATTATGGTAATTTTAAGGTTATTGAGCAGGAATTCAAGGATTTTTTGTCTCATTTTTAAGGTCAATTAAGGTGTTGATTTTAGATGATCACATCTCAGAATTTTTATGGACTTGTAGAAACTAATGAGGTGGCTGTTTTTCTCCTTGTTTGTGTTCTTGTGGAGAAATTCTCACCACATAACCATTTTTTTTAAATTCTTTTTTAACATCAGTTTTTTTCCACTACTAGTGTGTTAGATGAATTGTTGTTACAGCAGACATCGATGTATATGCCATATCCTTACAGTTGAAGCTTGAGTTTTTATGCCGGATGCACTTCATGACGCAACCCTGCCCATTTTATCCAGGCTTGGGACCGGCGCAGGGAGTACACTGGGTTGTGCACCCCCTGTGGCTGGGTAACCAATGCTTTCCCTCCTCTGTTCCATTATTGCTGAGCACCAAGCTGGATGGCAGGAAGTTCCACTTTTACATGGTCTTTGGCGTGACCTGGCCGGGATTTGAACCCCGGCCTTCCAGTTGTGGGGCGAATACTCTACTTCTAGGCCACCACACAAATGAATCTGTCCACGCAGATTCATTTGTGTGGTGGCACATTTTCTGGATCTCTTCATGTCTTACCGAGAGTGGGGAGGATAAGCAGGAAGCTGCTGCTCTCTGTGCTCTTCACAGAGAGGCTCAGAGGCTCTCTGTGTGTGTGAGCCACTGTCGGATGTGACGCATGGTTGACAACATAATTTCAAAAATATATATTTTATGTTGATGAAAGTATGTGTTTCCATTGAGAAATGTATCCAATAAACAATAATCTGAAAAATAAAATAATTAAAATGAACTTCATTAATTTCCATGTGTTTTGAGATATACTGTACTGTAACTGCAGAGAACCACAGCGTGGGGGCTAAAGGGTCGCGGGTTGCCGACCCCTGTCCTCAGCCATTGACCGCATTCTAGATGGGTCTGTATCTAGGCTATGCATAAGGTCAAGGTCAGCAGTCAGGAGATCTGAGCACTCTTGGGGTGATTTCGTCTGGCCGGAATGAGCTACTCCGTCATTGGTTAAAAATATTTTTGTTAAAAGCTGTTGCCTTCATGGTTAATATTTTATAGTATTTACCAATTTTAAATAATGGTTCTGGTAATTTGCCAATTCAGCCTACGCCATCATATGCACTAATCGCACCTAATACACTGTACTACTGACAACTCAGATGGGATATTATTACACACTCCTTAATGAGATGTTTGTGGTGACATGATTCTGTAAAGGTTTTCAGTGTTTTCAGTAAACATGCTTATGTTACAGCCCACATGGCAGGACTGTATCATCAAGAAAACGCTTCGCCCTTTCATTGCACTCACACAACCTGAGATGAATGTATTACTTAAAGCCAACACAGATAATGCACCTAACATTTTAAGTGTTGACACATTAGGCACAGCTGTGGTGAAGATGGCATCGATTTACGCTTTCCTCATCACCTAGCAGTGACAACTAGCAATTAACTTGGGGACTGTAGTGTTGAGAGTAATCCGTAGATAAATATTTTTTTCTTTGACAAAGAAGTCGAAGAATGTTCTGCTTGTGTAATTGCAAGGATTGCAGGAAACTCTTTTCAGTGGTGGAGATTCCATCTGTGTATAGTTCAGTTCAGATTTTGCTGTTATGCCTGATGAGTTGTCTGTTGTCATGGTCTTTGGAAAAGATCAAAGCAAAGTTTATAAATTTCCACTCTGAATGCTGACTTATGCACTATCTAAAATAAGTTTTAAAAGTATAGGGTTCAAGGTTTTCAAGGGTCTGTTATGCTTTCGTAATGTCAAAATTTAAAATAACTAGTGCATACTTGTGCATACCCGTGCATGCCCGTAGAAACCAAGTATAAGCAAGTATTTTTGCATGCCCGTAGAAAGCAGGTGTAAGCAAGCACGTCACCACTCGTTCAGTGGTGAATGGACATCCCGATTATTTTTTGGAATGTGGGAGGAAACCGGAGCAACTGGAGAAAATCCACACTTACAATACCAATGGCTCTGCCTCCCATAGTACAATGGGAGACGGAGCCTTCAGTTATCAAGCTCCTCTCCTGTGGAACCAGCTGCCAGTCTGGATTTGGGAGTCAGACTCGATCTCTGTTTTTAAGAATAGGGCTAAAACCTTCCTTTTTGATATAGCCTACAATTAGGGAGGGATCATGTGTCTCTGAACCCTCCCTTAGTTATGCTGCTAATAGGTTTAGACAGCCGGGGGACCTCCAGTAATGCACTGGGCTTCACTCCTTTCTTCACTCTCAATGAAATATTTTTTTTTGCTGGTCATTAACATCTGTTTGTTCTCTCCCATAGATTGAGTCCCCATCGTGCTGTTTGCTCTCTAAATGTCTGTTCCTTGCATCTTCTCTATCCCTTCACCCCCCAGCCAGTCGCAACAGATGACTGCCCCTCCCTGAGCCTGGTTCTGCTGGAGGGTTTTTCCTGTTGAAAGGGAGTTTTTCCTCTCCACCGTCGTCAAGCGCTTGCTCACAGGGGATCGCCTGATTGCTGGGGTCTTTCTGCAATTGTGGGGGTTTCTCCTACAGTTGAAAGTGCTATGAGATGACTGTTGTTGTGAAATGGCGCTATATAAATAAAGTTCAATTGAACTGAATTGAACTTTGCTTGGCAATTTACACATTTGTAGACTGCCATTCTTCAAGGTTACACATTTTTACTGTGTCAGCATCTCTTTAAAAACAACATTGCTCAGAAAGCAATGCTTTTGCTTAGTTTCTTCATCTTGAGCAAGAATATGAAGCCTGCTTCATCTGCCAACTCTGCTCACGGCAACGTAAAATTGTCTATGGCTGAAGAACTCTTGTGCAGAAAACACCGACGCGCTGTAACGACTGGCCCTGTGACTCATTCACAGTCATGGCAAAGCAGGGTCTTACTGGAAACTGTTTACTTCGCAAGGTGAAAGGAGACGTTGTCAGATGGTGTGAGTGTGATTTGTGGAATCAGGAGAGTGTGTCCAGCATTGACACCAATCATAGATGTTGCAACCAACAGGTGAGGCTGCCTATGATCTTTTAGCGAGTCCTATGGTCTATATGACATCATATAGACATCATAGAAACATCATAGGACATCTAGCCATCATAGGCGGTCCTATGATCTTTTAGTGAGTCCTATGGTCGTGACACACAGACAGAGATTTCTTGAATTATATTTAACTAGTGCCTACCTGTGCATGCCCGTAGAAAGCAAGTGTAAGCAAGGGTGTAAGCAAGCACGTCAGCACTCATTCAGTGATGCCTGCCTTTGATCTTTGATGGTGTCAAAGTGAGTCCTATGAACTTTGATGTCATAGCGAGTCTTATCATCGTGAGTGATGCCTGCCTTTGAGCTTTGATGATGTCATAGCAAATCCTATGATCGGGAGTGATGCAGTCCAAGGACGGATAATTTTTTCACACATAAGGAGTCGTTATACATAGGAACATCATAGGACATTGTCGTCTTCTTTTAGATTTGTTTGGCGTTTGACAACTAGCCTACAGGTGCATTACCGCCACACACTTCATATATGTCTGTCTTTCTGTGTGTCTGTTTTTCCTCATAACTTTGTGATGTTTTCCTCATAGCTTTGTGACATTTTCTTCATAGCTTTGTGACCTTCTTCTTCTTTTGTAATCTCGTATCCGCGTCTCATCTCATTCTTCTTCTTCTTTTATAGACTTGATTGGCGGTTGATCCACCAGCACATGATGTCTGTGAACTTAAAGATCCTCCACTTAACAAGTCCTCAACTGCTTCCCAATGTAGCCCCTTAATGCCAAGATATTTTTCTACTGCTTTCACAGTGATTTTGATTTTTTTCTGTTTTCTTGGAAGTCTGCACAGTACAGTTTATCACATCTACCACAAATAAGACAAAATTATTTTCCTTCAAAACCAGAGTATCTTCCTTAATTCTACTGCATGCACTGCAAGTCTGCACACTTTTCTTGTTAGAGTCCACTCCCACTTTTTTAGCTGGCACCTTTTTCGCAGCTTCTGCATATGTTAATCCCTGGAAGACTTTTATCTGCTGAATTTCTGCTGCTCTTTTGCTGGCTTCACAACCTCGATATGCAGAGCTATGTTCACCACCGCAGTTACAGCACTTTAATGTGGCTTCTCTTTCACACTTGCCATATTTACAGTGGGGCAAAAAAGTATTTAGTCAGCCACCAATTGTGCAAGTTCTCCCACTTAAAAGATGAGAGAGGTCTCCAATTTTCATCATAGGTATACCTCAACTATGAGAGACAAAATGAGGGGAAAAAAAATCCAGAAAATCACATTGAAGGATTTTTAATGAATTAATTGGTAAATTCCTCGGTAAAATAAGTATTTGGTCAATAACAAAAGTTTATCTTAATACTTTGTTATATACCCTTTGTTGGCAGTGACAGAGGTCAGACGTTTTCTGTAAGTCTTCACAAGGTTTTCACACACTGTTGCTGGTATTTTGGCCCATTCCTCCATGCAGATCTCCTCTAGAGCAGTGATGTTTTGGGGCTGTCGCTGGGCAACACAGACTTTCAGCTCCCTCCAAAGATTTTCTATGGGGTTGAGATCTGGAGACTGGCTAGGCCACTCCAGGACCTTGAAATGCTTCTTACGAAGCCACTCCTTCATTGCCCGGGTGGTGTGTTTGGGATCATTGTCATGCTGAAAGACCCAGCCACGTTTCATCTTCAATGCCCTTGCTGATGGAAGGAGGTTTTCACTCAAAATCTCACGATGCATGGCCCCATTCATTCTTTCCTTTACACGGATCAGTCGTCCTGGTCCCTATGCAGAAAAACAGCCCCAAAGCATGATGTTTCCACCCCCATGCTTCACAGTAGGTATGGTGTTCTTTCTCCTCCAAACACGACAAGTTGAGTTTTTACCAAAAAGTTCTATTTTGGTTTCATCTGACCATATGACATTCTCCCAATCCTCTTCTGGATCATCCAAATGCTCTCTAGCAAACTTCAGACGGGCCTGGACGTGTACTGGCTTAAGCAGGAGGACACGTCTGGCACTGCAGGATTTGAGTCCCTGGCGGCGTAGTGTGTTACTGATGGTAGCCTTTGTTACTTTGGTCCCAGCTCTCTGCAGGTCATTCACTACGTCCCCCTGTGTGGTTCTGGGATTTTTGCTCACCGTTCTTGTGATAATTTTGACCCTACAGGGTGAGATCTTGCGTGGAGCTCCAGATCGAGGGAGATTATCAGTGGTCTTGTATGTCTTCCATTTTCTAATAATTGCTCCCACAGTTGATTTCTTCACACCAAGCTGCTTACCTATTGCAGATTCAGTCTTCCCAGCCTGGTGCAGGTCTACAATTTTGTTTCTGGTGTCCTTTGACAGCTGTTTGGTCTTGGCCATAGTGGAGTTTGGAGTCTGACTGTTTGAGGTTGTGGACAGGTGTCTTTTATACTGATAACGAGTTCAAACAGGTGCCATTAATACAGGTAACGAGTGGAGGACAGCGGAGCCTCTTAAAGAAGAAGTTACAGGTCTGTGAGAGCCAGAAATCTTGCTTGTTTGTAGGTGACCAAATACTTATTTTACCGAGGAATTTACCAATTAGTTCATTAAAAATCCTTCAATGTGATTTTCTGGATTTTTTTTTTTTCTCATTTTGTCTCTCATAGTTGAGGTATACCTATGATGAAAATTGGAGACCTCTCTCATCTTTTAAGTGGGAGAACTTGCACAATTGGTGGCTGACTAAATACTTTTTTGCCACACTGTATGTACACCGGAGCATCTGGCACATCGTTGTCTACCTTTGCATATTGCTGCTACATGACCAAACTTTTGACATTTGAAACATCTGAGTGGAGGAGGAATGTAAAGTCTGACTTCATAGCTCATGTAGCCAATATACTGTACACCTTACTTGGCAGTCTTGTTTCATCAAATTTTAACATTGCTGACAGACTATCACATTTTTCCCCATTTATTAGCTTTCAGTCTCCGTACCTCCTGTCAAAGGTTTGGTCATGTAGCAGCGATATACAATAATGTGCCAGATGCTCCGGTGAACATGAATATGGAAAGTGTGAAAGAGGAGCCAAATTAAAGTGCTGTAACTGTGGTGGTGAACATAGCTCTGCATATCGAGGTTGTGAAGCCAGCAAAAGAGCAGCAGAAATTCAGCAGATAAAAGTTTTCCAGGGATTAACATATGCAGAAGCTGCAAAAAAGGTGCCAGCTAAAAAAGAGGGAGTGGACTCCAACAGGGAAAGTGTGCAGACTTGCAGTGCATACAGTAGAATTAAGGAAGATTCTCTGGTTTTGAAGGAAAATAATTTTGTCTTATTTATGGTAGATGTGATAAACTGCACTGCGCAGACTCCCAAGAAAACAGAAAAAAATTAAAATCATTGTGAAAGCACCAGAAAAATATCTTGGCATTAAGGGGCTACATTGGGGAGCAGCTGAGGACTTGTTAAATGGGGGATCTTTAAGTTCACAGACATCATGTGCTGGTGGATCAACCGCCAATCAAGTCTAAAAGAAGAAGAATGAGATGAGACGCAGATACGGACTACAGCTCCTGACCAGATAGAGTGATGATGTGGAGTGAGGTGCGTGGCATTGATGCACCTGTGGTCTGGTTGCCAGCCACCAATCAAGTCTAGAAGAAGAAGAAGAAGACGATTGTTCAGAACTCCTTATAAGGACTTCTTATACAAAGATATAGAGTGATGATAATCAAGTCAGTGGCGGTAATGCGCCTGTAAGCTTGTTGCCAGTCACCAATCAAATCTAAAAAAAGAAGAAGAAACCAAATGGATGTACTTCAGTATTGCTGAGAACCCATTGTCAAACGTTTCCCTGGTTACCTAAATACAATAAATTATGAAAAGTTATCTGTGTTGCCTTTGAGGTTCTTTCTGGTGGACACCAAATCCCTAGATCTACAAATGTTTGACTGGCAGTTGCCTGTTGGATTTCACTGGGTCTGGTGTGGTGTTTGGAGCTTATGTTCATGTTTTTACATTCTATAGAAAGATCAACATAAGACATGTAGAAACGATTAGAGATGTTTGACTTGTCAGCAATGGTTAAAGGGCACCTGTTTATTGTCAAAATAATCCATCCACCTGATACATATTAAGATGCTGAATAAAATGGCATGATTGTGGAAGTGTACTTTTGGGCATGTAGGGTAGACTCTGCATGAAATTGCTCTCCAAAACACAAAATTGTTTGATTTTTCAGTTAACAGCAGACACTTGTATTTGAAGCCCTATAATAAGCATGCAAACTGTCGTGTAACCTCATAAAGTACTTTTCAAGTATTTAAGGCCACTTCCTTATTATGTATTGTGAAGTTTTAACTACTCCTTTTTTAACATTTGTGTCTGCAGCGTCTCTGGATGCATCAGACCAGCCCTCCATGAATTCTCTGCTTAAGAAGATTGTAGCCAAAGATGGATTTTTTGGACTCTATCGGGGCATCCTGCCAAACTTTATGAAAGTCATTCCTGCTGTCAGCATTAGCTACGTGGTTTACGAGTACATGAAGACTGGCTTGGGAATCTCCAAATGATACTGCAGCAAAAACATGAGAGGCCATTTACTGCATTTGTCTGACTTGAAAATGCTTGCAATGACTTCAGAAAAGGCAGCCAAACATCAAACATGTGGAGGATACCTTCCTTCAGGTGACGGAGATGTGACTGAAACCTCTTCCTCATTAGAGTTGTCTGTAAGAAGTTAAAGCATTAATTATTTGTGATGCGCATGCTCTTAAGTTTGTCCTAGACTGTTAAACACACAGTACATTCACACACTGTCCAAAACAATGCTTGAAAACAGGGTTTTTAGTCATAGTAAATACAGTGGAGATCAAAATTAGAGAACAATATATTAATACTTGATTTATTCTAACATGTTATTCTTCATTGTTCAGAATTTGACAGAATATCAGTTGTGGCTAAACCACTGCTGTACTAGCATGTCTTTAAATAACCAAGGCACAACAAAAGCATTTATTTTATTTAAAAAAAAAAACAGTGAGCAAAATTAGAGGACAGTGACCACTGTGTCAGAAGAGAAGATTTAAATAATGGGTTTTTTTTGTGGGGGGGTGGGTGGGGGTAGGGCTATCCACCTTATTCCTAGCCCCCATGATGCCTTGCGTGAATTATGGTAGCAACTTCCGGTACTAGTTTAGAACGTATTGTTGTCACTGAAACGGGACACTTTTCCTTGTTAAAAAACAGTGAGTTCAGCATCAAAAATGCAGGAACACAGCCTTTTGCACCTCAAAAACAGTAATATAATCATACCACATCCCACGACTATGGAGGGATGAGAAGAGGACCTTAAAAAGTGGCCTGTAGCTTCATTAGTTAGCTCTGCTGCTAACATGTTAACGCTGTAAACAAATAAAAACGCTGAGATATATCAATGTTTCCTCCACAATAAAGTTGGCTGCATTTTGTTAAAATATGTTGGACATATTCAGATTTACCTCAGAGCAGACGTAGAGTCTAGTCAGAGCTGCAAAGAACCACAACATTGTGCTTGGGCATTTTAAATTCGGGGCAAAACGTCAGATCTGTGACATTCATACAAGTGAAAACATACTTGGCTCTTGTCTTGGTGTCTGTACCACCGATCACACCATGAACAGCAGCAAGTACCAGAACTACGCAAAAACATTCAAAAATACAAAAACTACAAGTGCTGAAATTAGCTGCCACTTGAGTGCAAAACACGTATGTGGACTATACATTAAAATAAATTTGAAAAACTTTTAAAAACACTGTTTTAAATGTCTCTGCTACTCCACTCTTACTGACTGATTTAACACTAGGTCAGCCAAAACTGGAAGCTCCGCCCATAATTGCTCCTACAGCAGCACCCCCAGGAATAAGGTGGATAGGATTCAAAAATTAATAGGAAGTAGGAATACATTCATCATCATCATCATTGGCTCCATCGATCTCGAAAGATCATGGGGGGGTTTTGTGCCTTGGGTCATCATTCAGGGAGCTGCACCATCGGGCGTGGCTGTAGAGGCCGATACGGGATCTGCAGGTCCTGCCGCAGCCGTTGCAGATGAATTCTTCACAGTGTAGTGGGGGTCTCGACAGTCTCCTCTGTCTGCGGAGTCTCTTCTCCCCCCAGCGAGTGTCTCTTCTTTCCTCTGCTGTTCGGATGACATCCTGGGTGATGGTCCGCCAGTTGGAGCAGACGGAGGCGGCTGACTCCAGGTCGGAGGGGTTAAAGCCTCCAGCCTTGAGGTCACGCTTGCAAACATCCTTGAATCTGAGAGTTGGGCGTCCCTTTGATCTAGTTCCAGTAGCCAGCTCCCCATACAGTAAGTCTTTGGGGATGCGGCCATCCTCCATTCGGTTGACGTGGCCAAGCCATCGCAAGCGTCTCTTTGTCAGGATGGCAAACATACTGGGCACATCTGCTCTGGCCAGGACGTCGATGTTGGAGACACGGTCCTGCCAAGTGATGTGCAGTAGTCTGCGAAGGCAGCGCTGGTGGAAGGCGTTCAGTCGGCGTTCCTGGCAGGAGTAGAGGGTCCAAGCTTCACTGCCGTATAGGAGAGTACTCAGTACACAGGCCATGTAGACTCTTATCTTGGTGTTGATGGTTAGCATAGAGTTGTCCCAGACTCGCTTCGCCAGACGGGCCATCACCGTCGATGCCTTGCCGATACGGGCGTTCAGTTCGGCGTCTAGGGAGAGATTGCTGGAGATGATCGACCCGAGGTAGGTGAACTTGTCCACCACCGCAAGTGTGTGGTCGCCGATATTGATATTGGGAGCACTGCTGACATCCTGGCCCATGACCTCGGTCTTTTTAAGGCTGATGGTGAGGCCAAACTCAGAGCAGGCACGAGCAAAGCAGTTGATGAGACGCTGGAGCGCTTCCACGGTGTGGGCAACAAGACCAGCATCATCAGCAAAGAGCAGCTCCCTGATTAGAACGCTTCGCACCTTGGTCTTTGATCTGAGGCGTGCCATGTTGAAGAGGCCTCCGTCGCTCCTGGTGTGGAGAAAGACACCGTCTTCAGAGCCCCGGAAGGCGTAGCACAGAAGCAGGGAGAAAAAGATGCCAAATAGGGTAGGAGCCAGAACACAACCCTGCTTCACACCGTTCTTGATCGGGAAGGGGTCTGAGGATAATCTATCAAACTGGACAATGCCGTTCATGTCCTGGTGGAATGACTTGATCATGCTCAAAAGCTTGGGGGGACATCCAATTCGTTGGAGGAGGGCAAACAGTCCATCCCTGCTGACCAAGTCAAAAGCCTTGGTCAGATCAATAAAGGCCAAAAAGAGGGGTTGTCTCTGCTCCCGACACTTTTCTTGCAGCTGCCTCATAGAGAAGACCATATCTATGGTTGACCTGGTTGCTCTGAATCCACACTGCGCCTCTGGATACACACGTTCGGCAAGTAGTTGTAGTCTGTTGAGGACGACACGGGCAAAGGCTTTGCCAACTATGCTTAGGAGTGAGATACCGCGATAGTTGTTACAATCGCTCCGCTCCCCCTTGTTCTTGTAAAGAGTGATGATTTTGACATCACGCATATCTTGGGGCACAGCCCCTTCCTCCCAGCACTGCAACAGGAGCTCATGGAGGTGTTTCAAGAGCGAGCTCTCCTTTGCGGTTTTGACGATTTCAGGGGGGATGTTGTCACTGCCCGGAGCCTTGCCGTTTGAGATAGAGTCTATCGCCTTGCTGAGCTCCTCGATGGTGGGTGGAGCGTCAAGGAATACAAGTTATCAATTAATTCATTAATTGATAACTGATTCATCTTATCAATCGATTAATTCTTAAGAATCAAAATTTCCCTTGGTACAATACGGTCTCTCTATCTTTAACATATTAAAAGTTAATTACTGTTTTTGATATACTGAATAGAAGATGAACATCATATTCCTCAATGATTTATTGTACCATTTGCATTTTTTTTTACTACAGACAATGGCATTTTTTGTAGTTTAATAAATTTTGTACTGTATAGTGGGTACATATGTGCTTATTACATCTCAGTAAATTACAAATGTCATGATTTTGAATTTATTTTAAAAACTATAACCAATATCATAAATTTATCCTTTTTAGTTATATTACAAAAAATAACCTTCACATTCTAAGTTACTGAGATGCACTAGTAGACTGTTTTAACAGGAAAATAAATTGTGAGCTGCTTCATCTGTTGCATGTCAAATGTTATCACAGTACCCTGGCAATCCAGACAAACCCAGAACGATCTGGGATCCTCTGTTGTCTGTTACCTCAGTGGCAACTTGAGTCCCATCTGCTTTTCCGTCTTGCAGAGCGGGGCAGCGGGGATGGGTTTTTGTGCTCATGTAGTCTTTTTCTTTGCTTCGGTCTGTTTCTCCGCTATGTTAATTTGACACAGGTGGACCTTCAAGCTTGCATGCTATTAGAATTTGTTGTGGTGCTCCAGCGTAACCCGGAAGGGCAAGGTTTTTTTTTCGCTCTGCACACTGCATTTGCTCGGGGGGGGGCTTGGTGTCTTCTTCTGCTTTTTTGGTTGAAATGCAGCAGTAGGTGACTGCGTGCGCCCCCGTCTGGACAGTGACACCATTACATTTCATAGAATAATCTTCCATTGAAAAGGAATGCTGAGTTATCAATTAATTGACAACGTAATTTAATTTAGTCAACTAAATTCTTATCAACAATTAATCGAAAGTCAGTTAATCATTAACATTCCCTAATAGGAACTGTAGAGGCCCTTGTTTTGAATGACTTCAGCACATCACTAGTTTCTCACACTGCTCTGGTTTGATCTTGGTCCATTCTTTTTCAGTCTCTTCCACAGTTCAGTAACTGTAGTAGGTTTCTTAGTCATTACTTTGTCACCAAGGATTTTCCAGAGATTGTCTATGGGGTTTATACCTGGACTCTGGGCCGTCCATTTCATTGTTGGATTCAAGGAACTATTTAACCCATTTTGCAGTGTGACGAGGGGGCATTGTCTTGCATGAAAATTGCGGGCTCCTCGGGAGACAATTGCAGTGAAGGAATTGCATGTTGCCGAAGGAGGTTCACATAAACATTTGCATTCACCCTAGCACATAGCTGTACAAGAGACCCAACTCCTGCTGCAGAAAACATCCCCCAAACTATGACATTTCCTCCTTCAAATTTTAACTGACTTCTTTACACACTTTGGGTTCAGTCTTTCCGCAGCTTGACACCGAACATATTGTTTCCCATCAGACCCAAATAAATTGAACTGCTCTCATCACTGCAGTGCACTCTGGACCAGTTCTTCTCTGTCTATATAATATGCTCCTCAGCAAAGGCAAGTCTAGCCTTTTTATTCTTTCTGCTGATGAGAGATTCGATCGCAGCACAGTGAGTTTTGACTCCAAATTGTCTTAAATGGAGAGACTGTGTGCTGAGACAGATCCTTGCCCTGTTCAGCAGTGAACTGGTGAGTAATTCCAGCTGCAGTTTTGAACCGATTCCCCATTGAGTCTTTGCATAATCCTGTCCCCCAAACCAGAGCAGTGTGAGAAACTAGTGATGTCCTGTGGGCACAGATGTGCTGAAGTCGTTCAAAGCAAGGGCCTCACTTCCTATTAATTTTTGAATACTATAGTCCTAAAAAAAAATTGTTTAAATCTTCTCTTCTGATACAGTGGTCACTGTTCTCAAATTTTGCTCACTGTTTTTTTTTTTTTTTTTTTTTACAAAATAAATGTGTTGAAGTGCCTTGGTTATTTTAAAAAAAACATACTAGTACAGCAGTGGTATAGCCACAGCTGATATTCTGTAAAATTCTGAACAATGAAGAATAACATATGTTAGAATAAATCAGCTATTAATACATTGTTCTCCAATGTTGATCTGTACTGTATAATATAATGTTTAATTTATTGCACAGATATGCTTTTAAAGGTCCCATAACGTGCAAAACGCTGTTTTCCTGGGCTTTTATCCTTCTAGTTAAATACGACCATTGGTTACATGTATACTGTTGAAATAATTAAATGTTCACTTTGCGATGAAGTGCACACTACCAGACTATGAACTGAATAATATTAATGAGCAGGTAGAAAACCAAATGTTTCAGGCGCAACTTTAAAGACAGCTTTTTTGAGGAGCTGTAAAAATGTTTCTGATCTTTAAAATTTGATTTACAGTGGTGTGAAAAAGTATTTGCCCCCTGCCTGATTTCTTATATTTTTGCATATTTGTCACACTTAAATGTTTCAGATCATCAAACAAATTTTAATATTGGACAAAGAAAACCTGAGTAAATACAAAATGCAGTTTTTAAATGATAATTTCATTTTTTTAAGAGAAAAAAGTTTCCAAGTCTACCCCGCCCCCCGTTGCATCATGAATTTACTGTGATTAACCACATTTTTTGGGAAAGCTGAGCTCAGTTTCACTAGCCACACCAAGGCCTGATTACTGCCAGACCTGTTGAATCAAGAAATCACTTAAATAGAATCTGTCCAACAAAGCGAAGTAGGTTAAAATATCTCAAACAGCAACACATCATGCCACAGTCTAAAGAAATTCAAGAACAGATGAGAAACAAAAATCCAGACCCAACTGCAGGCCTCACTTGCCTCAGTTCAGACACTGGTCCATGAGTCAACAGCAAGGAAGAGAGTGGACAACCCCTGCTGACCAAAAAACACAAAGGCTTATCTCACATTTGCCAAAAAAAACATCTTGATGATCCCCAAGACTTTTGGGAAAGTATTCTGTGGACTGACGAGACAAAAGTTGAACTTTTTGGAAGGCGTATATCCCATTACATCTGGCATAAAACTAACAGCATTTCATAAAAAAGAACATCATACCAACAGTCAAACATGGTGGTGGTAGTGTGATGGTCTGGTGCTGCTTCAGGACCTGGACGACTTGCCATAATTGATGGAACCATGAATTCTGTTCTCTACCAGAAAATCCTGAAGGAAAATGTCTGACCATCAGTTTGTGACCTGAAACTCAAGCCCTCCAATGTAGCTGAATTAAAACAATTCTGTAAAGAGTGGGCCAAAAATTGTCAACAGTGATGTAAGACTCACTGCCAGTTATGACAAATGCTTGATGGCAGGTGTTTCCACCATGGGTGGCACAACTAGTTATTAGGTTGAGGGGGCAATTATTTTTTCACATAGGGCCAGGTAGGTTTGGATAGGATTTTTCCCTTAAATCATCATCAGATCTGAAACATTTAAGTGTGGCAAATATGCAAAGATACAAGAAATCAGAAAGGGGGCAAATACTTTTCATAGCAGTGTATATACCTATATGTCCTTGAGGATGTCAAAACTTAAAAATAATTCCTGGAAAATGCAAAATATGGGACCTTTAAACTCTGAACACAAAAATGGGCTATTATTATTAATGAGAACAGTGGACCTGATTCACTGTGGCATGCTTATGGTCTCAAAATGAAAAAAAAAATCTACTGTCATATCTGTTTTGTTCATGTATCCCCATACTGTAGACATAATTCAACACCTGTATACATCGTAGGAGTGACATCAGCTCCAAACACAGTGATGCAGTCGGCGTCTGCTAAAAAATAATCACTCCACACAGAAGCAATACTTGTTAACACTGGAATAGTGGGTGTAAGGAGACACGCCTCATTGTGCAATGTGAAAACCACTAATCTTATTGGTGGATTTCAGATATCAGATAATCATTTCAATGTGCCTTAAAGCCTCCCTGGTGTAAACCCTACAGTATGTTATCAGGATCTGGTTTTATTATCTATAGCATTGATAAGTATTGTACTGTGTTTTTGAATTTTGTTTATTTATAGGATTTATTGATTATTACTAACAGTATGAACTGGTCGGTGGACTGATTACCTGCATATTTTTGTCATATTTACTTTGCATTTCAGCACTCTGGCTCCATCTACCCACCACAACTGGCTCTGGCTGTCACAGAGCCAGGTGGGTTGTTTATGTAGCATGCAAGGCCACAGTCAGCCTTTCATATCTAAACTAAGGGGCATTTAATGTGACTATTAAGAGCTTGAAACTGGTCTTGATTTATTAGGTGTGAATTTTTTTTAAGGATTTCTTGGTGACCTCCAGACTGGCATCTCTGAGATATGCTGAAAGGTTTACACAGTGGTTAATAAAGACAGAAACATGTGGACCAAATTCCACACAGAACTGGAATTTAATGTGTTGGCGTCACTCAATGTGGTAAATTTCCCCTAATCCTAATCTGTTAGCTTTAGAGGTGCTGTTGTGAGAAGCCAGAAGAAACGGAAGTAGAAAAGTAAGAATATTATTGCAACACCACCTTATTTAACCTTGTGTTGCGGGTCAAAAGTGACCCACTACCATGTTTAGCTGTAGAAAAAATACCTTAAACTATCTTTTTCCAACGTGAAATTTTATGACTTTTCCTAAAGGGACCCCATCATTAGAAAAACTGATACTTTGTTTTTGTTTATGTTTCCATGTGGGCTGTACACCACTAGGGTACAAAGATTGTCTTATGGGTCATTTTTGACCCGTGAATTATAAAAGCATTTAAACACCAGAAAAAAGTTAAAAGGCCACACACAAACCCTCTCTAATACACAGATACACACACACACCTACACACACATACAGTGGGGCAAAAAAGTATTTAGTCAGCCACCAATTGTGCAAGTTCTCCCACTTAAAAGATGAGAGAGGTCTCCAATTTTCATCATAGGTATACCTCAACTATGAGAGACAAAATGAGAAAAAAAAAAAATCCAGAAAATCACATTGTCTGATGTTTAAAGAATTTATTGGCAAATTATGGTGGAAAATAAGTATTTGGTCAATAACAAAAGTTCATCTCAATACTTTGTTATATACCCTTTGTTGGCAATGACAGAGGTCAAACGTTTTCTGTAAGTCTTCACAAGGTTTTCACACACTGTTGCTGGTATTTTGGCCCATTCCTCCATGCAGATCTCCTTTAGAGCAGTGATGTTTTGGGGCTGTCGCTGGGCAACACAGACTTTCAACTCCCTCCAAAGATTTTCTATGGGGTTGAGATCTGGAGACTGGCTAGGCCACTCCAGGACCTTGAAATGCTTCTTACGAAGCCACTCCTTCGTTGCCCGGGCGGTGTGTTTGGGATCATTGTCATGCTGAAAGACCCAGCCACATATCATCTTCAGTGCCCTTGCTGATGGAAGTAGGTTTTCACTCAAAATCTCACGATACATGGCCCCATTCATTCTTTCCTTTACACGGATCAGTCGTCCTGGTCCCTTTGCAGAAAAACAGCCCCAAAGCATGATGTTTCCACCCCCATGCTTCACAGTAGGTATGGTGTTCTTTGGATGCAACTCAGCATTCTTTCTCCTCCAAACACAACAAGTTGAGTTTTTACCAAAAAGTTCTATTTTGGTTTCATCTGACCATATGACATTCTCCCAATCCTCTTCTGGATCATCCAAATGCTCTCTAGCAAACTTCAGACAGGCCTGGACATGTACTGGCTTAAGCAGGGGGACACGTCTGGCACTGCAGGATTTGAGTCCCTGGCGGCGTAGTGTGTTACTGATGGTAGCCTTTGTTACTTTGGTCCCAGCTCTCTGCAGGTCATTCACTAGGTCCTTCCATGTGGTTCTGGGATTTTTGCTCACTGTTCTCGTGATCATTTTGACCCCACGGGGTGAGATCTTGCGTGGAGCCCCAGATAGAGGGAGATTATCAGTGGTCTTGTATGTCTTCCATTTTCTAATAATTGCTCCCACAGTTGACTTCTTCACGCCAAGCTGCTTACCTATTGCAGATTCAGTCTTCCCAGCCTGGTGCAGGACTACAATTTTGTTTCTGGTGTCCTTTGACAGCTGTTTGGTCTTGGCCATAGTGGAGTTTGGAGTCTGACTGTTTGAGGTTGTGGACAGGTGTCTTTTATACTGATAACGAGTTACAGGTAACGAGTGGAGGACAGAGGAGCCTCTTAAAGAAGAAGTTACAGGTCTGTGAGAGCCAGAAATCTTGCTTGTTTGTAGGTGACCAAATACTTATTTTCCACCATAATTTGCCAATAAATTCTTTAAACATCAGACAATGTGATTTTCTGGATTTTTTTTCTCATTTTGTCTCTCGTAGTTGAGGTATACCTATGATGAAAATTGGAGACCTCTCTCATCTTTTAAGGGGGAGAACTTGCACAATTGGTGGCTGACTAAATACTTTTTTGCCCCACTGTACCACACACACACACACATCAAAGAATCTGGATTGATGTACGAATTGAACTTGCATTTGACCTGCACCTGCACTTTTGATCTGCAGCTAACCCCTCACATCACACAAGCTCCCAAACAAAACAAAAAAACAATCTCAGACATAATAAAAACAAATTCAGTATAGAGGATATAAAGGTACCTTGAATCAAAGGACCCCTGGTTGGCTCCTTGCTGAAGCCATGAGTAGACATTTCACTGTCCAACAGGTCATGGATGAGATATTTTCAGGAGCTCAGGAGGAACAAGAGGATGAAGATGTATCTGTAGAGGAAGATGGGGAGGAATGCAACCCAGAGGATGATGCATCTTCAGATGAAGAAGAAGAGGAAATCCCTCAAGCTGACAGACATTTTTGTCAAAGAACAGCAAAATTGCATGGTCCTCATCAAATTCAGACTGCAAGCAGGGAAGAACAGCAGCACCAAACACCATAAGGATGACTCCAGGGCCAACAAGGTATTCAGCTGCCCATGTCCAGGACATTTCATCCACCTTTCTCCTGTTCATCACATCAGCCATCGAAAAAATCATCCTGGAGAATACAAATTTGGAGGGTTTCCGGAAATATGGAGAAAACTGGAAAAATATGGATGAGATTGACCTGCGTGGCTACATAGGGCTTTTGATATTAGCAGGTGTATATAGGTCCCGTGGCGAGGCTACATATAGTCTCTGGGATGCAGAGAGTGGAAGGGCAATTTTTCGTGCCACAATGCCGCTGAAAATCTTTCACACTTTCTCAAGAATGCTGAGATTTGACAACCGTGAGTCAAGACCAGCAAGGCGTGTGACAGACAAACTGGCAGCCATCAGAGAGGTCTGGGACAAGTGGGTTGAGCGCCTGCCATACGTCTACAACCCTGGGCCTGAAGTCACAGTCAATGAGCAGTTGGTTCCATTCAAAGGTAATTTTTTTATTTTCATATATGCAATGTTACTTACCTGAAATATTTTTTATTTTATTGTGATGTAACATCCTTGATTCATGCAGTTTTCTGTGACACTCACACTCAGTGATTGTAATCTTTTTTTTTTAATCAACAGGTTGCTGTCCTTTCCGGCAGTATATGCCAAGCAAGCCAGCAAAATATGGCATCAAAACATGGGTGGCCTGTGATGCAAAATCCAGCTATGCATGGAATATGCAAGTGTACACAGGGAAGCTGCCGAGTGGAGCACCAGAGAAGAACCAGGGGATGCGGGTTGTGCTTGAATTGACAGAGGGACTGAGGGGGCACAACATGTGACAATTTTTTCACCTCCTATGAACTCGGCCAGCAGCTCCTGAAAAGGAAGATGACCATGGTTGGCACTGTTTGGAAGAATAAGCCTGAACTCCTCCCTGCACTCCTCGCAACAAGAGGCAGAGCGGTCTTCTTCTTCTTATCAAAGTTTGCCTTCACTCCCACCACCACTCTTGTTTCCCTGCTGAGCACACTGCACAAGACAGCTGAAATCAGTGATCGTGAGGACAGGAAGCCAGCCATCATCCTCGACTATAACTGCAATAAAGGAGGTGTGGACAACCTCAACAAGGTTATTGGAACGTACAGCTGCAGAAGGATGACTGCACGCTGGCCCCTGGTCATCTTCCATAACATCATTGATGCTGTCCTCATATAATGTCTTTGTGATATGGCAGGAGATCAACCCGACCTGGATATCAGGGAAGAAAAACAAGAGAAGGATGTTCCTTGAGCAGTTGGGAAAGGCTCTTGTCACCCCGTGCATTGAGAGAAGGGAGCGCCTGCCCTGCACTGAAGCCTCTGCAGCCATTGTGGAAGCTGTTCAGGGAGCTGAATCTTGTCCTGATCCACCTGAGGCTGCAGCTGGGTCAGTCAAAAGAAAAAGGTGCCAGTTCTGCCCCTGGAAGAAGGACTGCAAGACAAAAGCTGTGTGCTGCACATGTGAGAAATACATCTGCAAAGCCCATTCTCACGTTCGCACATACTGTCCTACATGTGCCAAATAGAGTTGATGTTGAAAATTGTTCACAAAGTCAAGCAACATTGTGATGTTTTGTTGTGTTATGAGAGAAGTATTTTTATAACTGACTTCCTAAAAAATATAAAAGAATAAACTGTTGACAAAAACGTTCCAGATTGTTGACTGTTTTTTTTTTTTTACCTTTCAATATAATTAATTAATTAATTCAGAAGTAATTACTTCATATTTATATAATACTATAATATAATTTTACTGTGTAAAAGAAAAGTGTTATGACAGTTGGTTTGTGGTAGAAAAAAAAAGTGTAATAATGGTCACTGGTGATCGTCTTTTTGTATTGTGTAACAAAAAATACATGATAAAAAATGAATTAAATTGAGTTGAATTGATAAATAACAGGTTGTTTCATCATGCAAAATAGATTTTGGATTTAAAATTCAATTAAGCTGCTTTATTTTGGGGCTTTGGTAGGGCGGGTCATTTTTGACCTGTAGGACAAGAGAGTAAACAGAATGTTAAGATTGCACAACTTTCTAAAAATCCTAGACAAGGGAAAAGATAACATTATCAGATGTGTGCCCTGATGAAAAATATAATTCACACATTGAGTGATTTTAATATGTGTGATGGGTGTACAGGGGCAGTTAAAAGATTACAATATTGTGATTAATAGTTTACTAATAGGCAGGCAGGTGCACAGATAGACCTCAGATGGTGCTCTAGCACCTGCCCTCTGAAGTGCCCTTCTGGAGAGTGTTTTTTTTTTTTTTTTGAAAGGTGTTAGATTTTAATTTCCCCCACAAAGACAGCAGTTGCTGATCAAATGTATTTTAATGTCAGATTACAATATTTTGAGGTCCAATTAATTTTGTGTGACTGGAGCGTGAACCCAACCTTGTAAAGATTTATTTATTTTGAACAGATATTTATTTTTCAATTGAAGCTGCCCATGTTTTGTCATTGACCTTTACATGATTAATGAGGAAGATTGATAATTTTGTAGAAATCTATGGGGCATTAAATATCTCCATGAGTGTAGGTATTAAAATGAAATAGATATGCCAAGTAAGTACAGTAAAATTTGCGCTACTGTAATGTAACTTTACTTTTTTCAGCATTCAGGAGTTTCCCTTTTTTTGATTGTGCACCTGAAATATCTATGCATGCCACTGCTATGAGGTGAAGGTAACTAGCTGCATTTATTCAAGTAACTTTTCCCCAAAATTGTACTTTAAGGAATAGTTCTAACAGTGGTTAATTTGTACTCCTACTTTAGTACATTTGTAAAGAAAAATCTGTACTTTTACTCAAGTACATTTGTTTGTTCTCTGAGTTACTTAATTTCACTGATTTCAAAGTATTCTTGTTAAATCTGTAATAACTTGTTCTTACCAGAAATGAATGCATCTTTAATCATTTTATTTAATTGAAATCATATAAATGGAAAAAAACCCCACACAATTTTATTACAAAAAGTCACTAATTTATCCTAATGGAATAGGAATGGAATAGTCACTAATTTATCCTAATGGAAACAAATCATATTTTCAAGAAAAAATGTATTTAATTTATTTCAGAAACCTCACAAATTCATGAAAATAAAACTTCAAATTTGAAACAAATATTTTGGACAATTTTACTATTAAATATTGCTAATTTATAACAAAAAGTTGAAACTTCTATAAGTAAAAAGTTGCATATGTACGGGAAAAAGTTCAAAATTCATGTAAAAAGAGTATGTTTTAGATTTACATGGACATGTATACATTGATTAAAGTCAATACTCAAGTTATTGCTTTCTTACTCCTATTTTTTTAATGTTTTGTTTTATTTTAGCCAATTTTTTTGTGATAGGTCTTACAATAATGCTACTTTTATTTGAGTATACACTACTCACAAAACGTTAGGGATATTCAGCTTTCAGGTGAAATCTCAGGATGCACCTAATATGCACTTTAACCTTTACAGGTGAATTTAATTTGACCTTCTCTAACCTTTTGAATGCACATGTACAACTGTTCATTGTTTCAGTACTTTTTGTATAACTTGCTGTTCTCTAACAAGGTCCTTGACGGCAAAATTCACAACAGGTGTTTGATCCATGAATCGACCAATAAATTTTCTGGTTCAATTAGAATATGTAAACAGTCCTCTTCATCATGCTGTTCACATTTTGACATCATGAGACCAAGACAACACCTAACAATTGATGAACAGTACCTCGGCATTGTGGGGCTTCAAACAGGATGTTCTCAGAGGGAGGTGGCCACTGAGCTTAAAAGAGTGTCACAGAGTGTTATCAGCAGGTTGCAACAGAGATACAGAGAGACTGGAAGAGTCACAGAAAGGCATAGAAGTAGACATCCTTTGGCCACATCCCACACTGATGACCGCTTCATTGTGAACAGTGCCCTGCAGAACCAGATGATGAATGCCACTCACCTCCAGGGACATTTAAGGGAGGTGAGAGGCACCCAAGTGTCACATTAGACCATTCATAACAGTTTACATTAGCATGGTCTGCATGCTAGCTGACCTTCAAGGGTACTTGACCACACCACCGGGCACAGGTGTCATCGTCTTGCATGGGCCAGGGAGCATTTACGCTGGACAAGGGACCAGTGAGCCTCAGTACTGTTCTCTGATGAAAGTTGATTCATGCTGAGCAGAAATGATGGCCGCCAATGATGTTGGAGATGTCAAGGAGAGCGCTATGCATCAGCCACTATTGAGCCTTTGCTGTTGGTGGTGTTACAGTCTGGGCAGGTGTGTCTAGTCAATACAGAACTGTCCTACACCTTGTGAATGTTACAGTAACAAGCCAATACTACCTGAATAACATCATTAATCCAGTCATTTTGCCCCTGCATGAACAACACAGGCCTAATTTCATCTTCATGGATGGCAATGCTCCAGCTCATCAAGGTCGCATCATTAGGGAACGGCTGCTGGAGGCTGGGGTACCTCAAATGGAGTGGCCTGCACTTTTTCCAGACTTGGATTTGGATCCCATAGAAAACCTATGGGATCAGCTGAGTCGCCATGTAGAGGCTTGTAATCCTACACCCCACAATCTCAATGACCTGAGGGCCGCCCTTCAAGAAGAGTGGAATGTCATGCCTCAGCAGACAATAAATCAACTTGTGAACAGCATGAGACATCATTGTCAAGCTGTAATTGATGCTCAAGGGCACATGGCAAGTTATTGAGACACTGACATTTTTTGTTGTGGTATAGGGGGGAGGATGTGGAGGTAGTTGAGGACTACAAATACCTGAGTGTCATGATCAGCAACGGACTGAACTGGAGATCCAACACCGATGCTGCGCACAAGAAGGGGATGAGCAGACTACTTCCTAAGGAAGCTGAGATCTTTCAACGTGTGCAACAAGATGCTAGAGCTTTTCTACCAGGCCGTTGTCGCCAGCACCATCTTCTTTGCTGCTGTCTGTTGGGGTAGCAGTATCAGGGTCAGCGACACCAACAGACTTGACAAGATTATCAAGAGGGCTGGTTCTGTGATTGGTCTCAGGCCGGAGGCCTTTGAGACTGCGGTGGAGAGGAGGATACTGAATAAACTGTTATCCATCAAGGACAATCCTGATCACCCCCTCCACCGCACACTGGACAGACAGCGGAGCACTTTCTCCAGCAGACTGCTACAGCTTCACTGCCGAACAGTCAGGTACAGGAAATCGTTCCTGCCACACGCCACTTCACTGGACAATAACGCACTCTGATGTTGAATTCTGGTCATAACTGTGCTACCATACTGCACCTTACAGTCTATCTGGTGCCTCACATTTCACCCTGCTCCTGATAGTCCTGCATTGTGCAGCGGGTATGATTCATGTATCTTTACAGGTTATCATCTATTCATCTACAGTGTATACAATTTTTTTTTTTTAACAGTTTTACTTTCAATGGGTAATCGTTATGCTGTGTGTGTTTCTGTCGTTTTGGTCGTTTACTGTCATGCTGTTGTTACTCTAATTTCCCACTTTGGGATCAATAAAGTCCATCCATCTATCTATCTATCTATTGCGGCGGCATGAAATAATGCGGCGTTGTTGGAGGTTTTAAGTTGAGTTTTATTATATCATACCACCGTCACGAGCTCCGCTCCCGGCGCCGTGCATGAGCGCCGAGAGCGAGCCCACGGCTCTCAGAGAAGGGACACAAGCTGTGTCCTGCAGCAGGGTTGAAATCAGATTGAGAATGAGAGGGTGCGTTACAGAGTTGCAGCATATATACTCGACTACAACAATACATCAAGGGCATATCCCAGCAGTTGGTATGATCAAAGAGATAACAGAACAGGCATAAGACATTTGCATTTGAGAGACATATTGATCTCAGTCCCTAGGTCACAGTGAGGACAGGACGCATGAGCACAATGCATGAAAGGCAACCATTAACATCACAGAGGTGAGCCAGACGAAACGCGTCTGCCTGTAGACATTAATACACATTACACTGTTCTGTTATTTGCTCTAGCCGAGCGCTGTGTTTGACCAGTCTTTTTGTGGAGATTTACCTCAAAGCACATCTACATATGTAAGATGCTCAGAAGAAGCACAGTAAGGAGAAGACGCATGAACACTATACAGAATGGCACATTACATCACAATACATGCATGTTTGCATCACAAATACATGAATGGCACATTGCATCTCAGTAGTGCAGCGGGAAAAACAGAGACAAGAGAGCTGAGTGTCCTTATCTGTTGTGGGGGTTAACCGAACCGCCACATGCTCCCCCCCAGAGGGCGCGGCAGGGGGCCGAGACCTCGATAATCCATCTGTGTGAGCAAGCTGTGGGAGAAGCTCGCTGCAGGCGGAGGGGGAGGGAGGGGAGGGGTAGTAAGTGCCGGCAGGGGCTGTAAAATCGTCCTGAGCCGCGCAAAAATTGCTTGCTGCTCCGCGACGTCGAGGGGCTGTCCCGTTGCGCGTGCGGAGATCACAAGCAGAAAAATTAGTCTCTGACTCCTCTCGTGGCCATGAAGAAAAGCAGGAGCGGCTGTAAGAAAAAAATAAACAAAAGCAGAGGGACTGGCGTGTTGGTCTTAGGTGCAGAAGCAACCCCAAAACCCCCCGGGAACAGCTGACGGCTGAAATCCCTTTGTGCCGTGGCTGAGACCATTAAAAAATCCAGTGGCGAGCTGCGTGCTTGCTTCAGGTGAACGGGCAGCCCTGAAGGTTCCGAGGGTGGCGATCGGCCGTTTTTCTCGGGCATGTGCAGCGGCGGAGGACGATGGCGGTCTCTTGTAGCCTTTATTGTCCCGTGCGTGATGCGCCATCCTCGTAACTCCCCGGTGCGCGTGCGGCGGTTCCGTGCGTGGTTGGGCCGCTGGAGAAGAGAAACAGGGTGCAGAAACTTGGTGGAGATCGGCGCAGACGGCGTCGATAAAATCCAGGTTGAGCTGTGGCTGTAGATTGGCCATGGTGCGTTGGAGCGGTGGGAGGAAATAGACGATCTTTTGTCCCTCAGGCTCGTGCAGATGCGTTGGAGCGGTGGGAGGGAATAGACGATCTTGGGCACCGCTCGGCCGTGGTGCGTTCAGGCCCGCGTGTTGCGTTCTCCGCCGGCCCTGGAGGTTGCCGTCGTGGAGAAGGGACGAGGTGCCCGCGCTCTCGTGTGGAGGAACTGCGAGCGCGGCCGGTCCAGCGTGGATGAGCAGATCTCAGACGTGCAGATCTCATCCTGAAGAACGGGTCACCAGTGCACCAGTGCAGCTGTCCAGCTCAGAAGGTTGCTTTCACACAAAACGTGTGCGTGTTCAAGGGGTCACCAGTGCAGCGGCATGAGATAATGCGGCATTGTTGGAGGTTTTAAGTAGAGTTTTATTATATCATACCACCGTCACGAGCTCCGCTCCCATTATCATACCGCCGTCACGAGCTCCGCTCCCGGCGCCGTGCATGAGCGCCGAGAGCGAGCCCACGGCTCTCAGAGAAGGGACACAAGCTGTGTCCTGCAGCAGGGTTGAAGTCAGATTGAGAGTGAGAGGGTGCGTTACAGAGTTGCAGCATATATACTCGACTACAACAGTACATCAAGGGCATATCCCAGCAATTGGTATGATCAAAGAGATAACAGAACAGGCATAAGACATTTGCATTTGAGAGACATATTGATCTCAGTCCCTAGGTCACAGTGAGGACAGGACGCATGAGCACAATGCATGAAAGGCAACCATTAACATCACAGAGGTGAGCCAGACGAAATGCGTCTGCCTGTAGACATTAATACACATTACACTGTTCTGTTATTTGCTCTAGCCAAGCGCTGTGTTTGACCAGTCTTTTTGTGGAGATTTACCTCAAAGCACATCTACATATGTAAGATGCTCAGAAGAAGCACAGTAAGGAGAAGACGCATGAACACTATACAGAATGGCACATTACATCACAATACATGCATGTTTGCATCACAAATACATGAATGGCACATTGCATCTCAGTAGTGCAGCGGGAAAAACAGAGACAAGAGAGCTGAGTGTCCTTATCTGTTGTGGGGGTTAACTGAACCGCCACACTATCTATCTATCTATCTATCTATCTATCCTTTTGCTTCACTAAGTTGTTTGAGATGAGGAAATCACCATTGCATACTTCTACTTAAATGCCCTGCTTTCTTGATATATCGCTGTAGCGTGAACTTTTTTACATTTTCCATAAATTTCACCCGAAAGCCCTAACTTTTTGTGAGTAGTATAATTTTTTGCTAATCTATCCACCTCTGATTACTTACTGCCTTCCTCTGCTCTACAGTAATGGCAATAAAAATAATGTCTAGTCAGTTAATGATTACCCTGAGCCCGAGGAATGTTTCTAATGTTTTTCTTTTCGACTAAATATAACCGACCTTCCTCGGAGAAACTTATTCTAATTTTGTCCTCTCTGCTCGCCGTAGTTGGAGCCCTCTAGCTGCAACTGTTTCGGAGGTGAGAGACAAACTGCAGTAAGAACATTGATAGCAGCAGAGTTTGCTCGGTTCATTGTGACTAAATGAAAAGTGAGTCTTTTTCGCGTCGATACAGACCAGGCGGGGGCGTTTGAAGACCGAAACGTGTCGTCGGTTTGTTTGCGGACGGTGACAGCTAGCAGTGCTAACTTTAACAGGAAGCTAAAAATATTTCCCTGTAGTGATCCGAGGTGGACCGGGAACAGCTGAGCTGTCATCGAGGAGACGACTGCACGTTGCAGACTGTAAGTTATAATTACTGAAACGTTTGGGGTTTTTTTCCCCCCCACAGTGATTGTTTAAATGTAAGCGATTCTTGGAAGTTAGAACTTGTTGGGGTTGGTTTAGATTTAAAGGCAAGAGACGCTGATTTAGTCATCCTCCTTTCTCTGTCCGGCCTTCAGATGAGCAGTGGCGGAGCCAGTTTTCAGTGGTGGCCCGATGGGTCTGAGATCAGTGTGGGGTGGCCGAGAAATCGGTATTGCAAGAGCTTAATGTTTCTTGCAAAATATGAAGTTATATAAAAGAGCTGTCTCTTTAGTACTGTGTTTACTGTATATAGTCAGACTTGCTATTAAATGTTGTGTGTAGAGTTGTACTGATTATTGTTAGGAATTTTATGTAGGGCCTGTCACTGAATTTGTACAACTTTATAATGACAAAATGATGAGAACTCAGGCAATCTATTCTGTTCTTAAGTACAAACACCCCTCACTACAGCTGTCTACTGGTGCATCTTAGTAAATTAGAATATTGTGAAAAAGTTAGCGCATTTTGAAATATATTTAAAAAGTTAAACACATACTGAAATATAGCAAGCCATTTTTTTTATCCTAATTTTGATGATCATGGCTCTCTTTTTTTGTGTTCTGCAGAGCAGGAACTTGCTATAATCCAGTTCTTAACTGAGCCAGGCCAGTTGATTGTAACGTTTATTAATTTTAACCATTCCTGTATAAATAGTATAGTTGTTTTGTAGAGAATGTGTTCAAGAATGAGGCTGAGTTTATTTCTCAGAGTCAACTTTATTGAGTGAACATATGCTCTATCAATCTCTATGCAGGAAAAGACTGAGCAATCGAATACCACGTTCTTATACTCTGCTGGGGCCACAACCCACAGTCACAATGTACTCTTTCATGTCTCACTATTGTCTCTTGTCCTACGGTGTTCCGGGAATCTTCCTGGGACATCCTCTCGGAGACAAAGGTCAAGACTCACACCTACTCGTCATCTCCTGTAGATCCCTGCAGGTCCAGACCCCTTTTGTCCCACCAGACATGGAGTCACCAATACACATACAGTCATGCATTTGTGGGGAGATATGAACTCAATATCTGCGCCACATAACTCCCCCCCCCAAACGTCTGTTTAGGGACAAAATGTAATCAGAGTTGTATGGCAGAAACATCACCACATAACACAAATCAATCCACCAATCGCCTGGGTTTAAACCTCCTGCCAAATCTGCTGTAAGCCGGCTTGGCTCCTTCTGCCGCAGCTCCCTGCATCTGTGAATCAGACTTATTAGCACGTCTCTGTGATGTCAACGAACAATGCCTTTTCAGAGGCCTGCCACGGCGGGGGGCCCTGGCCACTTGCACGTGTTCATCAGCCGGAACAAAAGCGGGTTTGAGTCTGTTAATGCAAATCAACTCTTTTCTGTCACCCAAATCAAGCAAAAATTGTTTCTCTCTTGTTTCCAACACTCTGAAAGGCCCGTCATAAGGGGGTCGCAAACCTGGTCTTTGAGCATCATGTCTAACAAAAACGAACTCCGCATTCTTTAAAGCTTTTGGCACAAAAACGCGTGGAAAACTGTGATGTACCGGGCCGGGGAGGGTGTCTGATCCTGTGCCGCTCTGCAACAGCTGAGCGGGGGGGGGGGCAATTTGGCGCGGGGTTGTCAGGGAGGAAATCCCCCGGCAAACGGAGGGGTTGAGCAAAAACTAACTCAGCCGGGGAGGCTTGCAAATCCTCCTTAGGTGCAGAACGCAACCCCAATAAAACCCATGGAAGTCTATCCACTCAATTTGTATCCGTGAGAGACGCTCTGAGGGCTGCTTTCAATGACCTATGAAAGCGTTTGCACAAACTGTTAGCCTGAGGGTTATACGCGGTAGTGCGGTGGATTTTCACCCCCAGGCCGTGAGCCATGGATGACCAGAGTTCAGAAACGAATTGGGGACCTCTGTCGGACGTTATGTCAGACGAGACTCCAAAACGCGCGACCCAAGCCGTTAAAAACGCGCGTGCAACGTCTGCTGCCGTAGTTGACACTAGAGGGACTACTTGCGGCCAACGCGTGGTGCGATCTACCATCGTCAAAAGGTGTCTGCACCCCTGCTACAACGGGAGGGGGCCCACCAAGTCGACATGCACTTGATCAAAATGTTTAGCCGGGATGTGAAAAGGTTCTAAAGGAGCCCTAGTGTGTTTGTGTATTTTGGCTCGTTGGCACGCTACGCAAGCCGCTGCCCATTCTTTGACCTGTTTACGCAACCCCGGCCAAACAAATTTTTCTCCCACCATTTTAATCGATGTGCGCACCCCTGGGTGTGCCAGAGAGTGGATTGAGTCGAAAACGCGGCGGCGCCATGCAGCCGGAACTACGGGACGAGGCCGCCCGGTGGAGACATCGCAGATTAGAGGGGGCATACCTATCTGGAAATGGCGGGTGGCCAAATGTAGGGCCAAAAGCTCCCTGACGAACGCGCTGTACTTCCGCTCGTTGTCGCGCAAGATTTTACTGACAAACGCGAGGGGTTGCCAGCTCCCTGCCACGAACTGTTCAACGACCGCCCCCACCACTAAATCAGAAGCGTCCGTGGTGAGCGCCATACGTGCCGTTGGCACTGGGTGTGCCAACAAAACGGCGATTGCCAGGGCTGATTTGACTTGAGAGAATGCGCGCTCCCGCTCCGGGGGCCACTCAATGTTATTCGTGGGGTTTTGCTTTTTAAGCGCTGCGTACAGGGGTTGCATGAGCTGCGCTGCGCCTGGGAGGAAACGGTTGTAAAAATTGACCATTCCCAAAAATTCTTGCAATGCTTTGACCGTTTGAGGTTTGGGAAAGTCCGTTATTGCGTGTACTTTATCGGGCAGAGGAACTGCTCCTTCTGGTGAAACGCGATGCCCCAAAAAATCGATCTGCGCGACCCCAAACTGGCACTTCGCTGGGTTAATTATTAACCCGTGCTCTGCCAGCCTCCGAAAAACCGCTGTGAGGTGGCTTTCATGTTCATCCTTGGACGTGCTGGCTACCAAAATATCATCCAAGTAGACGAACACGAAAGGGAGGTCGCGTAGGACTGCGTCCATCATGCGCTGGAACATCTGTGCAGCCCCTTTGAGTCCAAACGGCATACGCAAAAACTCGAAAAGTCCAAAAGGAGTTATTACCGCTGTTTTGGGTATGTCTTGAGCGCGAACTGGGACTTGGTGGTACCCGCGCACCAAATCTATTTTAGAAAAAATACACGCCCCCGCCAAATGTACCGAAAAATCTTGGATGTGCGGGATCGGGTAGCGGTCGTGAGCTGAGGCGTTATTCAACCTGCGGAAATCACCGCAAGGCCGCCACGAGCCATCGGTCTTGGGGACCATATGTAGTGGCGATGCCCAGGGGCTGTTAGAGCGTCTAATGATGCCCAGTTTTTCCAGGTTGGCGAATTCCTCGCACGCTATGGCGAGTTTAGCTGGGTCCAAACGCCGAGCTTTTGCAAAAACGGGGGGACCGGTAGTAGTTATAAAGTGCTCCACCCCATGTTTAGCCACTGACGCCGAAAACGTTGGGACTGTGAGTGCTGGAAGCTGAGTGAGCAATGCTTGAAACTTACCACCCACAGCTGTGAGGCTGGGCTGTGCAGTGGGCAGGACCACCCGGGCTGTGCAGGAAATGCTGTAAAAAGACGTCTATTAGCAAGATCAACCAATAAACCCTTCGAGCACAAAAAATCAGCACCTAACATGTTATGACTGACTGCTGCCACGACGAAGGTCCACTCAAATGACCGACCGTGGAAAGACAGGGGGAGGGTCTTCTCCCCGTAGGTCTTGATCGTCGAACCGTTCGCCGCCAACACCAGGGGTCCGCTGGAAGGCGCCAACCGATCAGCGTGGAGGGGTGTGATGAAACTCAGCTGGGAGCCCGTGTCCACCAGGAACTGCCTCCCTGATTTCCCGTCCGTGAGGTAGAGCAGCTTAGTCTTCGCGCCGAGAGCAGCAGCTACTACCGACTCTCGGGCTTGGCGTTTCCCGCGCGCTTGAACTGGCAGGGGGGAATGCATCTGCATGCCCTCTCGGCGAAGCGTCGATGATAAAAGCAGAGGGCGTTGTGCGCCCCGTGTCTCCTGGTCTCCGCCGCTGCTGACGTCAGTGCATCTGGTGTCGTAGCCTCTGGCCCCTTGCCGTCACTGGGTTTTGCGCTCAGCTCTGCTGCCGCCGTCGTGGCCGTGTGCCGTCTGTGGGCGTCGACGAGTCGCTGTGCCTCCTGGCCCAGCTCGTGGTACTCTCGGTTGGTCAGCAGTTGCGAGCTGGCCAGGGTGACTCTCACTGCTGACGGTAGTGTCCTGAGGAAGAGGTGGGCGAAGATAAAGCCATCATCATCCTCGCCTCTCAGGTTCAGCATCCTCGCCATCAGGTCAGCGGGTCTGTCTGCTTCGCTTTCGGTCAACATCAGGAGCCTCTCTGCCCGCTCTCCCAGCGAGGGAGTGAAGGCACGGATGAGCGCGGCTTTCAGTGTGCCGTACTTGTCGACCTCTGGTGGATGGTTAGTCAGGCTCTCCACCCGCTGTGCTGTGAGGCTGTCCAGCATTGCTATCACGTAGAAGAATTTTGTTGCATCTGCTGAAATTCCCCGAAGGTGAAACTGCGCCTCGACCGTGTTGAACCAGGCACGTGGGCTGTGCTGCCAGAATTTGGGCAGCTGGACTGCGGTAGCCGCGCTGGCCCGGTTGGCTCCTGATGAGTCTGCTGTATGAAGTTCGTCCATACTTAGTCGTAGGGTCACCAGTGTAGAGAATGCGTTCAAGAATGAGGCTGAGTTTATTTCTCAGAGTCAACTTTATTGAGTGAACACATGCTCTATCAATCTCTATGCAGGAAAAGACTGAGCAATCGAATACCACGTTCTTATACTCTGCTGGGGCCACAACCCACAGTCACAATGCACTCTTTCATGTCTCACTATTGTCTCTTGTCCTACGGTGTTCCGGGAATCTTCCTGGGACATCCTCTCGGAGACAAAGGTCAAGACTCACACCTACTCGTCATCTCCTGTAGATCCCTGCAGGTCCAGACCTCTTTTGTCCCACCACACGTGGAGTCACCAATACACATACAGTCATGCATTTGTGGGGAGATATGAACTCAATATCTGCGCCACAGTTTAAACAAATTACAAATTCTGACATTGTGATTTACTGAGGTACACTAGTATGTTATTACACTGAGACTTTGACCTCACACTACTGGAATACAGGAAACAGATATATAATGAAAAAAAATGATTATTGTAAATCAAAATCTGATTTAATTGTATAAACATGAATCCAACATCAGTATTACAACCTAACACAAGTTCAGATACAGTCGTGAAAAAATTAGGACACCCTATGAAAGCCTGTGTGTTTTTTTTCCCCAACATATTTGGACATAGGGATGTTTAATATCAATTTTAACAACTAGTGCATACCTGTGCATACCCGTCCATGCTGTAGAAGCCAAGTATAAGCAAGTATTTCTGCATGCCCGTTGCCGAAGGGTCTCCTTCTGTCTCAGACGGCTGTGTTGTTCACAGTCATGCCTGCGGCGTACTGCTGGAACCTGAAGTGTTTCATGTTCACGGCATCTTTTCTGACGTGCAGCAGTTCTCATTCTATTGCTGTCCATCTGGTGGGTCTTCTTCTTCGTTCAGACCACTGGTTGAGGGATAGGTGCATCATAATTCTAGTTCATGGGCAGGATCATGAAAATAGATCTGAGCAAAAAGTGGCTTTCGACCCTGTTCAGGAAGGCCCATGCATGCCCGTAGAAACCAAGAAACCGGAGCACCCGGAGAAAATCAGCTCTTTGCTTGGCATTTTACACATTTGTAGTGTAGACTGGCATTCTTCAAGGTTACACATTTTTACTGTGTCAGCACCTCTTTAAAAACAAAGAAAGTGACACTTTGCTTAGTTTCTTCATCTTGAGCAACAATATGAAGACTGCTTGATCTGGCAACTTTGCTCGCAGCAACGTAGAATTGGCCATGGCTGCAGAAATCTGTTGTGCAGAAAACACGAACACGCTGTAAAGACTGGCCCTGTGACTTGTATCACCTTGCCAATTTTGAGCCATATGACATCATAAAGACACATTAGTCTAGGCATCGTGAGTGATGGTCTATATGACATCATAAAGACACATTTGTCTATGTGCCGTCATATAGACATCATGTCTTTGTGACGGCATCGCAAGTCCTGTGATGATCAGGCAGAGATCATAGGCCGTCCTATGATGTCCTATAAACGTGACACACGGGCACACAGAGATTTCTTGCTTTAATAGAGTGATGAAGAGTGATACTGGGAGATTCAAGTAATATAACTAAACAATTAAATGTGAAGAAAAGACTTCTTAAATTTTTCTGCAAAATGTAATTCTAAAAACTAGTGCATTGCCCGTAGAACCAAGTATTCCTGTCTGAAACAGGTATCCCAATCAGGCTTTCCAGACCCAAATGTAGGCTGTATTTGAGTAAAGAGGTGTAGTAAAAAGTAAAGAGGTGTAACCTATATGTAGGCAATCACATGTTAGACTTTGACAAACATAAAAGGGAGTAAATGGCACTAAGAATTTGATTGTGTGAATATTAATTACAAAATACCTGAATATTGAAAATGAATGGGACATCCAATATTAGCGACTGTTTCAGATCCCTTGTTTATTTGTTTGTCAGATCACTTATTTGTGTGATCTTTCATCACTTATATTCGTAATAGTGTATCTTCACTTTGGGGAATGGGAGTTGTTAAGCCATCCATCCATCCATCCATCCATCTTCTACCGCTTTTCCGGAGGTCCGGGTCGCGGAGGCAGCAGTTCAAGCAGAGAAGCCCAGACTTCCCTCTCCCCAGCCACCTGCTCCAGCTCTTCAGAGGGGATACCAAGGCGTTCCCAGACTAGCTGGGAGACATAGTCTCTCCACCGAGTCCTGGGTCTGCCCCGGGGTCTCCTCCCAGTGGGACGTGCCTGAAACACCTCAAGTGGGAGACGTCCAGGAGGCATCCTAATCAGATGCCCATACCACCTCAACTGACTCCTTTCAATGTGGAGGAGCAGCGGTTCTACTCTAAGCCTCTCCCGGATGACTGAGCTCCTCACCCTATCTCTGAGGGTGAGTCCAGCAATCCTACGGAGAAAGCTCATTTCAGCCGCTTGTATCCGCGATCTCGTTCTTTCGGTCATTACCCAAAGCTCTTGACCATAGGTGAGAGTAGGAACGTAGATTGACTGGTAAATCGACAGCTTTGCCTTAGAACTAAGCTCCCTCTTCACCACAACAGACCGGTACAACGTCCGCATCACTGCAGATGCTGCTCCAATCCGTCTGTCGATCTCTCGCTCCATTTTCCCCTCACTCGTGAACAAGACCCCAAGATACTTAAACTCCTCCACTTGGGGCAGGAGCCTGTCCCCAACCCGGAGAGGACAATCCACCTTTTTCCGGCTGAGGACCATGGACTCGGACTTGGAGGTGCTGATTCTCATCCCAGCCGCTTCACACTCAGCGGCAAACCGTCCCAGCAAGAGCTGTAGGTCATTGCTGGATGAAGCCAACAGGACAACATCATCTGCAAACAACAGAGATGAGATCCTGTGGTCACCAAGCATGACACCCTCCATTCTCTGGCTGCGCCTAGAAATCCTGTCCATAAAAATTATGAACAGGACCGGTGACAAAGGGCAGCCCTCGGTGACTCGCCTATCACAGGGGCTGAGGTCGCCAAGGTGGTTAAAAATCTCCTTGGTGGCCGGGCCCCGGGGGTGGACGAGATTCGCCCCGAGTACCTCAAGGCCCTGGATGTTGTTGGGTTGTCATGGTTGACACGCCTCTGCAACATTGCGTGGAGGTCGGGGGCAGTGCCTTTGGCATGGCAAACCGGGGTGGTGGTTCCTCTCTTCAAAAAAGGGGACCGGAGGGTGTGCTCCAACTTTAGAGGGATCACACTCCTCAGCCTCCCTGGGAAGGTCTATGCCAAGGTACTGGAGAGGAGAGTCCGGCCGTTGGTCGAACCTCGGATTCAGGAGGAGCAATGTGGTTTTCGTCCTGGCCGTGGCACATCGGACCAGCTCTTTACCCTCTCGAGAATTCTTGAGGGTTCGTGGGAGTTTGCCCAACCAGAGTTGTTAAGCCATCATTATAATTATTTTAGTTTATATCACTGTTCAGTGAAATATTGAATTTCTTCTGTGTATCGTCAATAAACTCATGCAGTACTATAACAGGACACGTTTACAAATATTTGAGACCCACGATCCCAGCCCCCGACCAGCAGTGATCTGTGTGGAGTTTGCATGTTCTCCCCGTGTCTGTGTGGGTTTACTCCAGGATTTCTCCAGTTTCCTCCCACATGCCAAAAACATGCAAGTTAGGTTAATTGGCATCAAGCTGGGGATTCTAAATTGTCCTTAGGTATGACTGTGAGAGTGAATGGAGGTCTGTCTTTCTGTGTTGGCCCTGCGATGGACTGGCGATCTGTCCAGGGTGTACCCTGCCTCTCGCCCAAAGATGCTGGGATAGGCTTCAGCCCCCCGTGACCCGAATAGAATTAAGCGGAAATAGATGGATGGATGTAGTGCATCAGTTTATATTTTAGCAATATTTTGTTGTTTAAAGGTTTTTTAAAACTTTAATGCTAAGACTGAGGCGGTGCTGAGGGGCGATACTGAGGCCAGTGATCTGAACCTTGAGTGCGTGACTGACAAAGACTCACAATGTGAGCGCCACGGCTCTACTGTTAAGTATTTGTTTTTTATTGCTGCAAGAAGATTATTTATTATTATTATTCCGCCTAAACGATCACCTCTAAACGTTATCCAAAACGCATTTTTTTTCACACACATCTCAGACCCGGTGAAAAATTTTATAAACTGGAAAACATACAGTATGTGCCCCATGCTGAAAATTTATCCAGCCTATGGTTGATATGTCCCACATTTGTGGAGCAAAGGTTGTAGGGCCTTCCCCCCATGTTTTTTTTAACCTTTGGTAAAAAAAAAAAAAAAAAAAAAAAAAAAAAGGGTGGATCCAATCAGCTGATCGCTGGAACCACAGAGCTCAGCTATTTTCCATGATAAATCGCCTCAGGCCAAAAGCACACTCCATGCATTATGTTTTTTTCACTTTATTGAAAATACCTTTTTTTTTTATCGCTATCAGTTAGCCTGCCTTTGAACCAGGCCGTGTAAGCCATGTTTGAAAGTGGAATACCGAGGTGCAGCCTATACAGTATGTAGGCAATCATATGTTAGACTTTGACAAATATGAAAGGGACTGAACTGAGATTTATTTGATTGTGTGAATATTAATTACCGAAAAATTGAAAATGAATAGGACATCCAATATTAGCCACTGTTTAAGAACCGCTTGTTTATTTTTTTGTCAGATCACTTATTTGTGTGATCTTTTATGAGTTATTGAGCGTTTTTGTGTCCAGTTTGGTGATGGTCATCGTTTAACTGTGCATGTAGCCGCATATGATACGCAGTTGATCTGGGCATTCTGCTCCACAATTATTAACTTTTAATAATGAACTTTTAATAACTGTGCGAGCACACCGAGAGCAGCACCACCGGCGATGGCGAGTCGTGGTCCTGCAAAGGGACTCCCATGTACCGCTGACTGGGGCAGGCGGACCGTGGTCCACCCGGTTAGGCTGCTGCTTCTCCCAGCATGTTCTGTGTTGATACACTGGTATTCTTTGTCAGACCCGGTCCCCACTGATGCTCTGCCCAGTCTGCTCACGCACCTCATGCTCTCCACATATGCTGAATAATCTTTTAGATCTACGCAATCACGGCAACTTTATAGTACAATTTTTTTTAAGCATTAAATCTTCAGTATTATCTTTTTCTAGTCAAATTTGTCATTTTTCACTTCCTTGTTTTGTCCAGGGAACACTGTGGTGACTGACAGGTCGTGATGCGGCGTATTATCCAGTGAGGCTGGAGTCAAGCACCCCGCCCACACTTCTTGAAGCCAGAACACAGAGAGCAGTCACAGAACAGTGGCTAAACTTCTATTGACAAAAATTACATATTTTGACTGAGCGACTCCACATTCGGAGCTGCACACCCTTGTAACCTCAGGAAACCATGTTTAAAATCTGAGGCCAGTCTGACAAATGGTTTGAGAGATATGCGTGGAACAGACAGACAAACACACACAGAGACAGAGATTCCTTGAATTTATAGATAGACATACAATTTCTGGTGAGAAATAAATTAGGACACCCCCACATTAATTCCCTCTGAAAATGGCTAAAATCACACACGGGTGTATCAGTCACATCAGGGACACATGATTAGAACATTACTCAGCATTTTGAAGGAGGCTTGTCCTATTTTAAACTTCAGACATTTAGTTTGGTGCGCTCCTGACTGTTGGAGGGTCAACACCATGGTGGGATCCAAAGAGCTGTCTGAGGCCTTCAGAAAGAAGATTGTAGCAGCTTATGAGTCTGGTAAGGGATTTAAAAAAAATCTCAAAAGAATTTGAAATCAGCCATTCCACTGTCCGGAAAATAGTGTACAAGTGGAGGACATTCAAAACAATTGCCATCATGCCCAGGTCTGGCTGTCCAAGCAAGCTCACCCTGAGAGCAGACTGCAAGATGCTAAAATAAGTCTCCAAAAACCTTAAAATGTCATCATGGGACCTACAGCAGGCCCTTGCTACTGTTGATGTGAAAGTGCATGTCTCTACAATTAGAGACTGCACAAGTTTAACTTGCATGGGAGGCGTGCAAGGAGGAAACCTTTGCTCTCTTAAGAGAAACATGAAGGCCAGACTGAAGTTTGCCAGAGAGAACGTAGACAAAGACCAGGACTTCTGGAATAATGTTCTTTGGACAGATGAGTCTAAAATTGAATTATGTGGACACCAGAACAGAGGACGTGTTTGCTGTAGACCAAATACAGTGTTCCAGGAAAAGAACCTTATACCAACTGTGAAGCATGGCAGTGGAAGTGTCATGGTTTGGGGATGCTTTGCTGCAGCAGGACCTGGCCATCTCACCTTCATAGAATCCACCATGAATTCTAATGTGTATTAGAGGGTGCTTGAAGACCACGTGAGACCATCTGTAAAAAAATTAAAGCTGAAGTGGAACTGGACCCTGCAACATGACAATGACCCAAAACATACCAGTAAATCCACCAAAAACTGGCTAAAAACTAAGAAACAGAGAGTCCTGGAATGGCCGAGTCAAAGCCCAGATCCCATTGAGATGCAGTGGGGTGACTTGAAACAGGCCGTACATGGAAGAAACGCCTCAAACATCTTACAGCTGAAAGAATTCTGCGTCGAGGAGAGGGGCAAACTTTCCTCAGACCGATGTCAGAGACTGGTAGATGGGTAACAAAAAGCGTCTCACTGAAGTTATTTCAGCCAAAGGTGGTAACACTAGCTATTAGGTGGTAGGGTGTCCTAACTTTTTTGCTATTGTTTGTTTTAAACCTTTTACCATTCTGGTGTCCCCCCCCCCCCCCCTCCCCGTAGGACGTTTCACATTGGCTGGGCACTGGTTGAAATGGTAAGGCATTTAAATCTAGAGCTGTAAATCAGTTATGTGTTAGTATATTACCAATTTTCTCCAAAGTTTTAGAAAAAACTGTTGCTGCACAATTATTGGAGTATATGGAGTCTAATAATTACTTACATCCTCTCTATGGCTTCTGACCAAATTATTCAGCTGAGAGTGCTAACTCTTACTTGATTGAACAAATTAAAAACAAAAAAGTTAATGGATCATGGTCAGGTTGTGAGAGCTGTTTTACTGCACCTAAGAAAAACTTGATGCAGTGAATCATTACATTTTAGTTACAAAAAAAGTGTAGATCAATTTTTCTAATCTGGCCATGCAATGTTTTTGTCTTATCTGTGTGACAGACAACAATGTGTAATGGTGAATAATGAAAGATCTTATTTCTTAGCCTCTTAAAAATCTAGTTTTCCACCCACAGAACGTTTCACATTGGCTGGAAATTGGCAGGAATGGTAAGGGGTTAAATAATCTGAGCTAGTGCTCTCTGATGGAGAACTACAGAAGTAATCACTGATAAAAGAATGAAGAGTAGCTGACTAAACAGCATTACTAGTGTATCTCTGTAAAAATTACAATAATGTGAACAAGGTTTGTTGCAATATAATTAAAAAAGAAAATGATTTTGTCAGTATTGATCACATGCACAGTGAAACACTTAGTCTTTCTTCATTTGATTTTGATGATCTTGATTATAGTTTGTACCAAACTGAACACCTTCATGACTGTTCCTACCAAACTAAATAACTGCCTTTATTAAAAAGCCTGCTGTAGTTAATAAAGTCATGACAGACCAATCCATCCATCCATCCATCTTCTACCGCTTTTCCGGAGGTCCGGGTCGCGGAGGCAGCAGTTCAAGCAGAGAAGCCCAGACTTCCCTCTCCCCAGCCACCTGCTCCAGCTCTTCAGAGGGGATACCAAGGCGTTCCCAGACCAGCTGGGAGACATAGTCTCTCCACCGAGTCCTGGGTCTGCCCCGGGGTCTCATCCCAGTGGGACGTGCCTGAAACACCTCAAGTGGGAGGTGTCCAGGAGGCATCCTAATCAGATGCCCATACCACCTCAACTGACTCCTTTCAGTGTGGAGGAGCAGCGGTTCTACTCTGAGCCTCTCCCGGATGACTGAGCTCCTCACCCTATCTCTGAGGGTGAGTCCAGCAATCCTACGGAGAAAGCTCATTTCAGCCGCTTGTATCCGCGATCTCGTTCTTTCGGTCATTACCCAAAGCTCGTGACCATAGGTGAGAGTAGGAACGTAGATTGACTGGTAAATCGACAGCTTTGCCTTAGAACTAAGCTCCCTCTTCACCACAACAGACCGGTACAATGTCCGCATCACTGCAGATGCTGCTCCAATCCGTCTGTCGATCTCTCGCTCCATTCTCCCCTCACTCATGAACAAGACCCCAAGATACTTAAACTCCTCCACTTGGGGCAGGAGCCTGTCCCCAACCCGGAGAGGACAATCCACCTTTTTCCGGCTGAGGACCATGGACTCGGACTTGGAGGTGCTGATTCTCATCCCAGCCGCTTCACACTCAGCGGCAAACCGTCCCAGCAAGAGCTGTAGGTCATTGCTGGATGAAGCCAACAGGACAACATCATCTGCAAACAACAGAGATGAGATCCTGTGGTCACCAAGCATGACACCCTCCATTCCCTGGCTGCGCCTAGAAAGTTTTTTTTTTTTTTTAATTTATTAAAAGTGATTGGTCTGTCCATAAAAGGACAGACCAATCACTTTTAATAAATAAAAAAAACACATAATCATTGACCAAAATGTAAAGTGATTCTGCCTGGTTACTGTAGTCAAATTTTCCTGACAGAAAACACCCAAAAAGTTAATGTGACTCAAATTAATATGCCTCAAAATGTATAAATATTGTGTTAGTATCTTAACATAAAACGTGAGCTCACTTAACTGTTAATATTATGGGAGACACTGCACATAAAAAGTTAGTTTATGCTATATCTTTCCTACCAGTGAGCTGCTGTTGCTGAGACTTTTTATCTTCACTAAATTATGTAAACAGCCAAGTGACTTAACATTGCTGAAGGTATATCAACGGGACTTCCCCTCTGATATTATAGCTTACTTTTATCAATTTGTGAATCAAAGCATCACTTCCTGCAGCTGCTCTGTTTTCAAAGACTGCCAGGTACTGGATGTGTGCATGCAGTTGTGAGGTCCGGTGGGACAGTGTAACCATAAGAAAGGTTCCACCCCAGGCAAATACAGCTGTAGCTGTTGTAGTTGACAAAAAAGTGGCCAAGATTATGCCAAGGGTGGCCACAGCCACCACCACCCCAGTTCCGCAACTGCAGATAAGCCTTTTAGCCACTCATGGAAAGCTGTTTAGCATTTTGTTTAAGTCTTAAGATTGCAGCCCATTGGGCTGAGGTGTTGTTTTCTGCAATAATTTCTTGCATGCATTTATTTTTTAAAAATAATGTTATGGTTACTATTCATGTGGATCATAATGGTGTGTGTAGCAGTGTTTGTTACAAGATGTGATAAACTTTAATTCAAGGCTAAATCAGATTTGTTCTTACAGCATCTACAGTAAGACGATAAGACAAAAAATGGCAAAGCGGGTTAAGTTAGCTACATTATATACACTATTAATCCCTTTCATATATGATATGACACTGCAAAAATGTCGGACAGGTTGGACAGATTAAAAATTAAGATGAGGGTGTATTGAATATAAAGAAAAAAAGTCTTGTGTGCTTTTGAGTCTGATCTAAACAAATGACCTGGCTTCAGGAGGATTCATTACCTCACAGTCTGTGGATGTCACTGTCTGATGCTGACAGAAGCACCAATAACCTACATGATAGTCTCATGTAGGGTCAAGAAGCATTGTCTAGGATGGATGTCTGGTCAACTCCCATGTCCCACCTCACCCACAGAGTTCAGCAGACAGCTAGAACAGAGCTGGCTCTCTGACCCCCTCTGTTCCCACAAACTGAAAATTTCTCATCATCTGCTGGCCATTGGATAGAATGCAGGATCAAGGCACTTATACATCAGTTTTCACACCAAGAACCTGCATCCTGGTTGTCTGTGTTCATATTGGATCTTACAGGGCTTTTTAGTACCCCTTCAGCCTATTGTCAGACGGGTATTTTTTTTTTTTAGCTTGATCTGGGAAAGGCAAAATGATGTAATGCTTTGGCACCATGTTCGTCATCTATGCATCCGACCATTCTTCCCTCCATGAGTGGCTGTGTCACCGACAGTCTGCTTTCTGAAAACCTTGTGAATGCAATAAGCTTCTTAGGCTGAAGGGGTATCACTGGTGCCAGCCAGTATTTTTCCTCGTTGAGAGTAAGAATAGAACTCTAAGTGGATGATATAATTGGTCACGGTTAAGGCTGTCACAGTGGAGGAATTTCCCCTGCGGTGACAGTGGATAGCTCAACACCACTATATGCAGCATTATTGCAAAGGTTTTTAGGACCCTGTGGTCTCGTAATTTAAACAGGGTTCATAACTTATATGGCAAACAATAGAAGCTGTGAGAAACTCGCTGCAGCTCCACTCTCAACTTGTGCATGTGTGACAGTTGTGCAGAGCTCCAGTCTTCCTACAGGCATGAACTGCTGATTCTGTTAAAAAAAAAAAAAACAAAAAAAAACTTGATCATTTTCATAAAGCAGTGGCGGTAACTCCAGTATTTCAACTACAGGGTGTGTGGACTGGTTGGAGACTGCAATGACATTCAGCTTATTTAAAGAGGACAGCCTCCGTGCATGACCCTGCGTGACTCTTGTCTCCATGGTTTTTGGATTTTTGCCGCTGTCCGAAAAATCACGTTCAAACAAGCAATGGACTATGCAGTAGTTGTTTCACTCTCGGAGCTCAATTGTCAGGATCATAAACACTCTACTCAGAAGGAAATAACACGCTTTGTGCCCCTTCAGTGCTCACTGTCATGGCTGTATTTAGCAATTCATCCAAACGCTTCCGCCACTAACTGCCTGCTGGAGTCCGCCTGGAGAGTGTGCCCCATATGGTGCTGGTGGTGGCAACATCCATTGGGCTGCACGGTGGCGCAGTGGTTTAGCACTGTGGCAGCACAGTTTTACCCTCAGCCGGGGGACCGCGGGGATCATGAGATCGTGGGTTCGATCCCAGCCCCCGACCAACAATGAACTGTGTGGAGTTTGCATGTTCTCCCCGTGTTGCGTGGGTTTACTCCGGGATTTCTCCGGTTTCCTCCCGCACACCAAAAACATGTAGGTTTAGGGCGCTCGCGCACGCAGCGACCAGCAGCCGGTGGCTTGTCACCAGACTGCAAACCAAGTCTACCTACAGGTACAAATAAGTAACAAAAAAAAAAACAAAAACAAAAACAAAAAAACATCCGGTGCTGTTGAAGCTTCCACAGTGCCAGGTGCAAACATGCTGTTGGCAATAAAAATGCACTTAACATTTAACAATTTATTTAATAATCAATAGAGGCACATAAGTGAACAGCGAAATTTAGCCACACACACAAAAAAAGTTAACACTGCGTGTACTGAGCCCTATAATATGTGATGGCAATGGTCTTGACTGCTGGTGAAGTCTACAGTTTTATTTTCTTATTTTAGCACAGTACACATTAAGTAAAACACAAACTACAACCACCGTAAGAGCTTCTGCCTCATTACGGGTCTGTAAACCGAATAACATTAGTGTTTGTAGCATTTGTAGGGACCACAGTGGAAATAAGTGTGCACACTTTTTTGTGTTATCCCATTGTTTTTAATATACAGTGGTGTGAAAAAGTGTTTGCCTCCTTCCTGATTGCTCTTTTTTATGTTTGTCACACTTAAATGTTTCAGATCATCAAACAAATTTAAATATTAGACAAAGATAACACAAGTAAACACAAAATGCAGTTTTTAAGTGAAGGTGTTTATTATTAAGGGTAAAAAAAAAAAAATCCAAATCTACATGGCCCTGTGTGGAAAAAGTGATTGCCTCCCCCCATTAAAACATAAATTAACTGTGGTTTATCACGTCTTTGGAAAGCTGAGTTCAATTTCTCTAGCCACACCCAGGCCTGATTACTGCCACACCTGTTCTCAATCAAGAAACCACTTAAATAGGACCTGCCTGACAAAGTGAAGTAGAACAAAAGATCCTCAAAAGCTAGACATCATGGTGCGATCCAAAGAAAATCAGGAACAAATGAGAAACAAAGTAATTGAGATCTATCAGTCTGGATAAGGTTATAAATCCATTTCTAAAGCTTTGGGACTCCAGCAAACCACAGTGAGAACCATTATTCACAAATGGCGAAAACATGAAACAGTGGTGAACCTTCCCAGGAGTGGCCGGCCAACCAAAATTACCCAGAGAGCACAGTGACGACTCATCCAAGAGGTTACAAAAGACCCCACAACAGCATCCAAAGAATTGTAGGCCTCACTTGCCTCAGTTAAGGTCAGTGTTCATGACTCCACCATAAGAAAGAGACTGGGCAAAAATGGCCAGGATGGCAGAGTTCCAAGACGAAAACCACTGTTGAGCAAAAACAACATAAAGGCTCGTCTCAGTTTTGCTAGAAAACATCTTGATGATCCCCAAGACTTTTGGGAAAATACTCTGTGGACTGATGAGACAAAAGTTGAACTTTTTGGAAGGTGTGTGTCCCATTACATTCGGCGTAAAAGTAACACAGCATTTCAGAAAAGGAACATCATACCAACAGTAAAATATGGTGGTGGTAGTGTGATGGGATGGGGCTGTTGTGCTGCTTCAGGATCTGGAAGACTTGCTGTGGTAAATGGAACCATGAATTCTGCTGTCTACCAAAAAATCCTGAAGGAGAATGTCTGGCCATCTGTTTGTGACCTCAAGCTGAAGCGCACTTGGGTTCTGCAGCAGGACGATGATCCAAAACACACCAGCAAGTCCACCTCTGAATGGCTTAAGAAAAATGAAATGAAGACTTTGGAGTGGTCTAGTCAAAGTCCTGACCTGAATCCGATTGAGATGCTGTGGCATGACCTTAAAAAGGCGGCTCATGCTCGAAAATCCTCCAATGTGGCTGAATTACAACAATTCTGCAAAGATGAGTGGGCCAAAATTCCTCCACAGCGCTGTATGAGACTCATTGCCAGTTATCACAAACGCTTGATTGCAGTTGTTGCTACTAAGGGTGGCCCAACCAGTTATTAGGTTTAGGGGGCAAGCACTTTTTCACACAGAGCCATGTAGGTTTGGATTTTTTTTTCTTATTAAAAAAACACCTTCATTTAAAAATTGCATTTTGTGTTTACTTGTATTATCTTTGTCTAATATTTAAATTTGTTTGATAATCTGAAACATTTAAGTGTGACAAACATACAAAAAAAAAGAGAAATCAGGAAGGGGGCAAACACTTTTTCACACCACTGTGTGTTGTATACAATGTTATTTTAAGTGGTGATTAAATCAACAACAGCTTGACTGTCTCTAAGCACTGTAGTCTTACTGACAATTCCACAGGCAGTCACGGGAAGCAAAAACAAAACCACCGTTATCAAAATAAAAGCCTGCTTTTTTACTTCAGTGCATAGGATGGCATAAGGCCTCTGTACTTTGTAAAATTAACTACTAATAGGAAAACATTTATGCAAAGATCAAAAAATATGTATCTCAGAATTATCGATCAGGTAATTAATTAACCTAAAATAATAAACCTTTCAGGGGATTAAACACCGCGGTTGTTGCGGTTGCTCGTTATCCTCTACGGTAGGCTTTTCCATAGCACGGTACTACATGATTGTGGTTATTACGACAGCCCTAGTCACGATATAAGTTAGGAATGGGAATCATGAGGGACCTCACAATAAAATATGTGTCACAACACTTGGGTCACAGTGCATGCTGTCATGACACTACTTAGGTCTTGTGATACCATACATGTATATACAGTACATACTGTATATATATAATTAATAAAAGATCAGTGTGTGCCCAGGGATTGGTGCATCAATGTGAGTGTCAAGTATTGCAATACTACGCTGAATCAATATTTGGCCCCACCCCTAGCACCATCTCATGGATTGAAAAGTCAGAGTTTTTTTTTAAATTTTTTTTTTTTATTGTTATGGTACCTAAATAAGTAAGTTTCTATTTGTAACATTTATTAATAATTCTTATACAGTACTCGTCAAAAGTATGGACACATCTACCCATTGAAATTGAATGTGTAGGTGTGTTCAAACTTTAGACTGCTTCTTCTCCTTCTCCTCCTCCTCCTCCTTCTCCTTCTCCCCCCCAGGGGTTACCACAGTGGATCATCTGTCTCCATCTCACCTCATCTCTTGCATCTTCCCCTGTAACACCAACCCTCTCCATGTCCTCCTTCACTACATCCATGAATCTCCTCTGTGGTCTTCTTCTTTTCCTCCTGCCTGGCAGCTCCATCGTCAACATCCTTTGTCCAATATATCCACTATCCCTCCTCTGTACATGCCCAAACCATCTCAGCCTTGCCTCTCTTACTTTGTCTCCAAACCGCTCAACCTGAGCTGTCCCTCTGATATACTAATTTCTAATCCTGTCCCTCCCGGTGAAAATCTTAGCATCTTCAACTCTGCCACCTCCAGCACCACCTCCCCTCTTTTTGTCAGCGCCACCGTCTCCAAACCATACATCATAGCAGGTCTCACTACCGTCTTGTAAATCTTCCCGTTCACTCTTGCTGCTACCCTTCTATCACAAATCACCCCTGACACTCGTCTCCACCCACTCCACCCTGCCTGCACTCTCTTCTTCACCTCTCTTGTGCATTTTCCGTTGCTTTGGATAGTTGACCCCAGGTATTTAAACTCATCTACCTTCACCACCACTAGTCCTTCCATCTTCACCATTGCATCTGCCTCCCTCTCGTTCATACTCATGTATTCTGTCTTGCTTCTACTGACTTTTCTTCCTCTTCTCTCCTGAGCATACCTCCACCTCTGGAGGTTCTCTTCCACCTGCAGTAGTGTACATACTATAACAATTAAATCAAAATGTCTGTTAAATAAAGTTTAGCCCCTGTTATTGTTGGTTTTCCTTTGAATTTGGCCTAAACTTCTTTTGTGGTTAACTGTTTTTGAAAACATTTGCCTCGGGTTTGTGCCAGAGTATGTAATAATGCAGTATGTTATGCTTGTTTTTAGTGGTGCTTTAAATAGTAGAGTATCATGGGCAACACAAGTGACAGGGTGTCCGGAGATCGCCATGGAGGCAAGGCCCATCGTTCTGACAGCAGCGGAAGCCAGAAAGATCAAGAAACCAGTAGTAAGATGGTGGACAGTACAGATGACCCCAACATCTTCAACACCCATGGGCCTGAATCCAAGGTACAGTATATACGGAAGGGCTGACTATTGTCCATTGTGTTCTTTTTTCCTGTTAGAATATCTGTTGGACTTAAACCAGCTCATAAAATCCCCTCTTTGCATATTTATTTTTTTTTTCAGGCATCAGGTGACAAAGAATTCACCCCAGATCTGGACGACCTGGTTAAAACTGGTCCTCAAGCCCGACCCACGGTGATCCGCTGGGCTGGAGGAGGCAAGGACGTATACATAGCTGGCTCCTTTAATAACTGGAGCACAAAGATACCACTAAATAAGAGGTAAATACTTCAGTAAACTATGGATAGTTTCACATGCATTGTCCTTCATGATCATGTAGTTAATATTCTGGTTCTGCCACATCATAATTCTGGAGTTTAGAGTTTCTACAGGTGTACTCTGTAGCATCATACTCACACTTTTTCTCCTCCTCTCTCCTAAGCCATAATGACTTTGTAGCAATTCTGGACCTGCCTGAAGGAGAGCACCAGTACAAGTTTTTTGTTGATGGGCAATGGTTGCATGATCCCTCTGAGGTACAACACAAACATTATTATGTCCTGGTCCAGTAGCAATGGAACTCTTGCTGTTTCATATAACATCTGCTGATTAGGTTTTGCAGGATAAAGTGAGCAACTTCTACATAAAAATTATAGTACAGAATAATATTGATTGTCATTTACGTCTAATTTGGTCCAAAAAATATCGCCTTTTAGTGAATTGATAATGATTTTAATATTCGTGAGTCACTGTTTTTGCTTTTATCTGCATCTTTTTTGCAGCCTGTGGTAACCAGCCAGCTTGGTACCATCAACAACCTGATCCACGTGAAAAAGTCTGACTTTGAAGTTTTTGATGCCTTACAGGTTGACTCACTGGAGTGCTCGGACACATCAGGTCAGCCTGCGCTCACACTGCTCGACATTTTTATACTTTTTCCAACCAGTTGTTGTGCAACTGTTAACACAACTGTCAGCCACATCGTTGAACTTTTGAATGCCAGTCAACAGTTTCACCAGTTACCATATCATACATGTGTGCTGAATGTGCTGAACCATGTAAGACTTTTACAAGTATTTTAGTTGTGACTGTTGTTCACAGACCTGTCCAGCTCTCCTCCAGGCCCATATGGGCAGGAGCTGTACGCCTTCAGACCCGAGGAGCACTTCAAAGCCCCGCCGATACTCCCACCTCACCTCCTTCAAGTCATTCTCAACAAGGACACGAATATATCTGTCAGTGTCTCCCACTTTGGCATCGCTGTATCGCCCTCTGTGGTCCTCATCTTTGTTGTCACTTACATTTTGTCTTGCTGTCCTTTGGCAGTGTGACCCTGCCCTTCTTCCTGAGCCCAACCACGTCATGTTAAACCATCTTTACGCTCTTTCAATAAAGGTGGGTTCACTGGCAGCAGTCACCTTTTGTTATGCTGAACAGATGTGACCTTTGAAATATGAAGCTGTGTCAGGTTGTAAACATTTTTTTTTTAAAAATCTGAGCATTTTGACATTTTAATTGATGCTGATTTGCATAGTTTTAGTCAGAATCTTGCGGTTAGTTGAGGACCTGAAGTTTTTAGCCCCGTTTCCACTACAGGAACCAGGAACTAATTTTACCGGAACTTCCTCCGTGGTGTGTGCTGTGCTGTGTCTTGGTCGAAACTGTCAAACATTTGCATCATGAACAAATCCTCTGGAGACTGAGGGTTCGTACCCCCATAACGGAGACGTGACGGGAAGAGGGTCAGATACAGGGCTGGCCATTAACAAGTTTCTGCCCCCTAAAATTGGTTCCTGGTTCTTGTATTGGAAACAGGGCTTTTTGGGGTGAATTTTTTTTATTGTTATTGTGGCTGGTGCTCCTGTTTTTGCAATTTCATCCACTGAATGTTACCTTCATTATTAACCAAAATTTAACATAATTATTTATTTATTGAATTTATTAAATTAGGACAGTGCATATTGATCAACATATCAGCAAAAGCATCAATGTAAATATGCTAGAATTAGCACAGCTGCTAAATTACATGCATAGTCCTCAGGCAGTTGTTCTTCTAAATGTGTCTGATACACTATATGGACAAAAGCAGCCTGCACACCTCATTGAATTCAAGTGTTTCATCACAGACAAATGCTAATGCTTCAGCTTACAAGACATTTTGGACAATTCTTTGCATCAAACTTTGCGAGGATAGTTCTGTTAGGCCCTTTTGTGTTCCAGCATGACTGTGTGCCAGTGCATAAAACAAGGTTCATGGGTGCATAAATTTGTTGTGGACTTGGCTGGCCCATACGGAGCCCTGACTTCATCTCCATCCGAAACCATTAGGATGAACTAGAATGGAGATTTAAGCGACAGCATCTGTGTCTGGCCTCACAAATGCTCTTCTGGATGAATGGACAGAAATTCCCACAGACACACTTCAAAAATGTTATAGAAATCCTTCCTAGAGGAGAGGAAGCTGCAAAGATGGGGAACAACTCCATAATAACACCTATGGATTTGCATTCAACAAAAATATAAATGCAAAAAGTCATTTTTTTTTTTCTTTATTTTTTTAACAACATGAAAATATTTGAGCATAACCATTATGGTGAAGACTCATTTTCAACTGTGCCTTAACTTTCCCCCAACATTTTCACTTTTCTGTCAACAACTCATGAATTATGGCGGCGTGAACACTGAGTGGTCAGAGTTCTCAGCAGTCGGTACTGGGTGTGTCCACCATTGGCATCATGCAGAGCCGTACCGCTCCGGAGCACGGCGTTCACCAGGTTGTCGATAGTGGCCTGCCAAGCCGAATGTTTTGATCCTGATTGGGCGTGGTCACACGTGGTCATCAGACTTGTGGGCGGTTCACAGTGCTGCGTGTCACTCAGACTCACTTCACCTCAGCTTGCCTCTCAAACTCCTCAAGTGGCTGATGGCTGAATGAGACACAGTCAGCTGTGCCGACGCCGCTGTAACAGACATCCCTGCGTTGAGCGTGCCAATGGCACGCTCCCTCATGACTTGTGAAATCTGTGGCGTTGCGACTTGTGGCAAAAGTCTCCACGTTTGGTTGGCCTTTCATTGTCCACAGTGGAAGAAATGTCTGTGTACTGGCCACCACATCGTCGTGCTCCGTGCAGCTCATGGGTGGAATAACTCAGTCAGTGAGGAGTAATCTCTCTGGGAGTGCTCAACTGGAATTGGGCCACCAGATTTGAGCAGAAGAAATCATTGCGTATGCCACTAAATAGTATTTTTTTTGGCATGTTCCATGTGAGGGCATTTTGTGGGTTTATATTTTTATTGAATATAGAATGGAATGTGCTAAAAGTAATGTATAGGGGGTCCATTACTTTTGCCCATATAGTGTACCTGCATAGTGGTAAAGAAATAAATGACTTACCATGCGTGTTTCAGTTGGTATTTTCATGAATGTGTTCATCGATCACAGCTCTGTTATGCTTTTTTTTCCCCTCTGTAGGATGGAGTAATGGTGCTGAGCGCAACTCACAGATACAAGAAGAAATATGTGACTTCACTGCTTTATAAGCCTATCTAAAGCTCAACTCGTGTGCTCCATAATACTTTGAAAGTAACAGTTTTCATTTTTTTTCGTCATTACATTTAGCTATATCTTGCACTGAAACGATGTTTACAGGTGAGATGGAGGCTAGCAGCTGTGACTGAGGTTTAGGTTGTGAAGAGGGTGCACTTCTGTCTACACAGGGCTCTGAACAATAGTGGAGGAGTGTGTATGGTGGTTAAGAGAGAGGAGCACTGCACTGTGGCTGTAGCCTGTGACATCTGCGGACTGAACCACTGTGTACTCGAGTGTGTGGCACCTTCCCATCATACTCGTGTTGGTTTGGCATTTTTTAGGTTACATATAGATGTTATTTGCGACCTTTGTCTGGTATAAGACTTGGGAATTGTATGTTTTCTGCCATTTTAAATGTTACTGGCGTTTCGCCTCATTGAGTGTTACCTTTCTTCGGCTAATTTCGTTAGGCTTTTAAGTTACTTGAGTGCTTGTAGAATGGCCAGATGACTTAATCTGGATTTTGTTCAGGTGCTGCAGAACAGGGAGTCAGAATGGACACTGCTGGAGCTTTAAATGCAATATTATGCTGTTTAAAAACTTATGAATTATGTTTCAACACACCCAGAAGCATTATGTCCTGTTGGTTAACAGGCAGCCGTGAACAGTATTGGAGTGTGATTGTAAAGTTACGCAACCATCCACTTCCTCCTAGATGTCCTGACCTGATGCTCTGAATTTGGGCTTGGACGTTAGGTTCATGGTTCATGTTTTCTGTCTATGATCTACTCCTGCAAACGCCCAAGTGCTTGTGGTCAGAGTGGCACATACAAACGAGACGTCATAATGGTCGGTGTGGAGACTTGAATTGTCCTCCGATTTCAATAGGGATGCCCTCTTTCCAAATGGCAAAAGGTTGCCAGAGCTCAGTGTTAAATCCTGTTGTTGCCTTCATCTTGTTGTAAGCCTGTGAGCACTTTGCACCGGTTGATGTAAGCTTTTATCTATGCAGCCAAGTAGTTTTGTACTGTTGCTTCACTTGACTACAGGATATCATTCTAAGTTGTTTTGTTAATGAGCTTGCTGTGCCGTGTGTTTGTATTTTGTTCTATTTATCAAACAGGAATGTACTGTAGTCACGTTCCACGTACTGTAGTGGCACACATTAGCCTGTACAACCCAAACAGTTTCAAGGTCCTGCTTTGATTTAAGAGTCTGCAGCCGTATCAGTGGGTGTTGGAAATTCAGAAGCTGCTTCACTGCACACACCTCAAAAACCCATCTGATGCACTCGATCAGATGACTTAACAGGGCTAAGAGGATGAGCAGTGGCCACAAATTCAGAAGGTGTTAAATTTTTTGTGTGGTCATAAAATACTGCAAGTTGAGCTGTATTTTTGCTTTGGTGGCTTTTGAAGTTATCGTCATCACTTGCCAGTTTTTCTTTGTAATTTTCATGTTCATACACATTATATATTAAAAGGGGCTGTTAACAGTGTGTATTGAACTTGATGCTCTGAAAGTATTTTTTTTTTTGAATGTTTAACCAAGCCTGGGGAGTTTTTTGTCCAGAGATTGAAGGATTGTGGCTGTAGTTTTAAGATTAAAAACAACACTTGAATTTTACAGCTGTCATGAATGTTTTAAAATGCTTTGCAGAAGAATTGTGAAGATCCACTGTATCAGGTTTTACTCATGTGCAAATAAAGAAGGATATACTGGTGCTAATTATTCACCAGGTTTTTTAATATTTACTGAAGGGTTGGAGACACTCCTGGGTGTATTTATTTTATCTTGTGTTTTGTCTTATATTTAAAAATGTATTTGAAACAAGGTATTTTTGGTTGTATGGAGACTTGAATTTTAAAATGTTTGGATCATTCTATAGTTTCACCTCATAACTAAAAGACTCTAAAAAGTGTCATCTGTTTATAGAACAAATATACACTACTGTTCAAAAGTTTGGGGTCACCCAGACAATTATTTTGTGTTTTCCATGAAAAGTCACACTTATTTACCACCATGAGTTGTAAAATGAATAGAAAATATAGTCAAGACATTGACAAGGTTAGAAATAATGATTTGTATTTGAAATAATATTTTTTTCCTTCAAACTGCTTTCGTCAAAGAATCCTCCATTTGCAGCAATTACAGCATTGCAGACCTAACATGATTGCACAAGGGTTTTCTAATCATCCATTAGCCTTCTGACGCAATGAGCAAACACATTGTACCATTAGAACACTGGAGTGATAGTTGCTGAAAATGGGCCTCTATACACCTATGTAGATATTGCACCAGAAACCAGACATTTGCAGCTATAATAGTGATTTACCACATTAGCAATGTATAAGAGTGTATTTCTGATTAGTTTAAAGTTATCTTCATTGAAAAAAAGTGCTTTTCTTTCAAAAATAAGGAAATTTCTAAGTGACCCCAAACTTTTGAACGGTAGTGTATATGGACTAAACAACTGTTTCAGCAAATAAGGACAAGAGCAGATAAAATAAGCCATACCTGTATGTTTTAATGGGTTTTTCATTTGGATCCCTTGTACTGTGTGCATTCAGTAAAGGTTTTTTTTAGAAGAATACTGTAGGTACCTATTAAAGACATTTGTAATGCTTTACTAGAGCTACGAACTTTTCAGAAAAGCTTGAAATGAAATTCAGAGGGAATTGTGCAGGGGTGGGGGAAGCTAATCGCTAAGATGGTGCAAATATGGCTGTTCCTTAAGTATAAAGTGGCTCATTCTAAGTGAATAAAAATATAGCAATACTTTTAGCAAAGTGAATGGATAGTAATAGAAATGGTTTTTCATATCTTATTTTTTTCCCCTCAGAGTTCTGTTTGGGGAAAGATCTGGACAACCATAATCTTCATTCAGTTTGATCAAAATAAGCTGATAAAGCAAATAGAATACAATGAAGACAGAACTTGGGGATTTTAAGTGTTTTATTCATTCTTTAAAATCCTTCAGTGATAATACCTTTGCCACCACAGCACACTTTTAGCTGTCATCAGAGACAGGATCCATACAAGTCCTGTGTCGGCTCTCTAGTTCATTACGCACAAACTCAGGAGAAAAAGCTGCGCCTATCAGAAAGCACAATATACAAATGCAACTCAGAGCCAGCAGCACTTTGAAGCAGCAATTTTGATTTCCTTCTTAATAGTGGCAAAGAGGCTTTGTTCATGCTCCTACAAGGTGCTATATGCATCCGTCTACATTTTATCTTTTCATACATTGGCTTTTGTGTCGTTTTTTACACAGTCCTTTAAAACATTTCCTGCATTGAAATACTTGGCAACTTTTGTCTTTTTCTGAAGGCTTGAGCATAAACAAAACCTAATTTGGCAGAACTCGGGTAGACGCTTGTTCAAGGCCGTTTCTACCACTGAGACCTGACTGGAGCAGCTCTCCAGCTAAATTTAAAGGCAAGTAAAGCAACACCAATCGAGCTTTGATATATGGATGATACAAGTGCTTTAACTATCATAAAGGCATAGTTTGTGGTTACTTGTCAGATGCAGCCTATGTGACTGATTGAATGTGGCATAACCCATACACACACGCACATAAATCATACATTGCAGACTTAATACAGTGATGTTTAACATCAAAATAAAGGATAAACAGCTATTGCACAGCTACCCATATAATCAACTTTGCAGATAGCAAATGTTGGATGGTATTTCACACACCCATAAACTCACACAAAGATTCATACAGAAAAAAAAGGCTATTTACAGCAAATGTACAGCACGGCAACACATCAAACTAACTGAACTGTTGTAAGTGAATTATGGAACAATGACACCACCAGCAGCCTGCCAAAGTTTGTATCATCTCTAAGAACTTAAACATCCATGTTGCCATTGCCATGGGAATGCTAAGACAGCCCGAACCAAGAGGAATAACAAACAGAAATTCCACTTGGTTGAGTTTTGGTCCATAAAAGGAGCTCATTTCTGTCACATAATTCAGAATAAACTGAAGTAGCTGTCTAACGGTTACCGTCTCCCTTAAATAAAGACACCTACGGTAGGTAACTCCAGCCTGATTCGGCCTGAGTGTTTGTCATTCGCATGGACAAGGCAAGTCAAAGTGACATACAGAGTTCAACGATCAAACTTTGGCAAGTTTTTGGCAATATCCTGTTCCAAAGCTTAAATCTCACCATTAACATTCTCCGTCATGCATCAGCACTCAAGAAACGGGTACACTCCGTGAACTCTGCTCTCTCCTACCACTCTCGCGAGTGTAAATAATAATTCAGTGTCAGGCAAAGAAATAACCCGGTGCAGCATAAACATTCGAGAAAAAACATTATTGCACATGCTCATATGAGAACTCCTACTGAGGAGTGAATACGCGTGTTTGTAGCCTGGTTCCATTTCAGCTCTTTAGCCTCTTTCCACATAATGGAGTGAGCATTCAGCATAGAAATCAAATCGTCCACATTAAGCACCACTGTCTTTTCACTTATGAAGAACTTTTGAGGTTGGCGTTTGATGCCATAAAAACTCCTTCTGGACCAAACAAAGGAGGCTGGTGACCTAAATGGAACCATTCTCTGGCTTTTTTTATTTTGCTGTTTATAACTGTTGGCAGCTCTTTTACAAGTTTCCTCTGCGAACACAGACACAGCTAGTACGCAGCTACCAAGAACTGATCACCTACCTACCGTACATTCCTTCACGTTGTGTAATGATACATTGTTGGTGTCTTTTTTTGTGTTTGCATTGCATTTGCAAAAAAAAAGGTGTCTGTATAAATAAAAGTGCCACGAAAACGGTAAACTTGCATGTGGCAGTCAGTTGAGGCCGTCTTGTCTTTGAGCGAGCTGTGTTGGCTCACACGTGTGTGCAGAATTCCTTTCACAAGCCATTTTAACGTACAGGAACATCTCGTCTGTCCACAGGCTGTCTGACTCTCAGGAGATGCTTTTACATGTACGGGGATGATTGTGTAGTACAAACTTTATACATTAAACTGAGGATCATTTTCTTCATCTTCAAAAATGTTTGCCAATCATTTGTCTAAAACCTTGAAATTACAAGGTGATTAATAATAAACACGGCAAATACTAGCATACAACTTATTGTGAACCAGTCTGAAAAATACAGCTATTATTAGCTCAACATGTAAAGTCATCTTCAACCAATTTCATCAGCCGGATGCGCTTCTCTGAAACCACCAGAGTTACATTTCAAGCACCTTCTGTCACGCACACACAACAAGGTAAACTGAACTGTGCCACTCAAAGACAAGAATGCATGTGGTGGTGGTGAGAGGGTGAAGGATATTTGGTAAGGCTCAAGGTGCAGATTATACTGCGCACATACTGCCTGACGGACAAGGGGAGGATGGGTTATGGCAGATGTCTGGGAGTGTCAGGGTGGGGTGGGGGGTCTTTGCTGTTTCAGCATAGAGGTCACAGGTGTTAGGGTTTAGGCTGGTTCTTTAAAAGTCTAAAGCAGGCATCGACTGCTGCGCTTCCTCGCTGCTGGATGCTGATTGGCCTCATCCCCACTGACTCCAAAGGCATCGCTGAACTTCAGGAAACTCCGATTAGCAGGCCACTCTCGGGCAGCACCTCCTGGGTCCTCAGCTGGAGTTTTTTTGAGGGGGTAAAAGATATTGCATTTTCAATTACTATTCAGCAATAATGAAAAAATGCTGTTAGATGAGAAGAGAGGTGAAATGATGCTGGAATAGTTTGACCCTTTGGGGGAAGATGCTTTGCTGTCAGTTAAGTTAGATGAGAAAAATAAATCACAAACTATTAAGAAGCTAAGAGATGACTAGCTTTCATTAATATAAAGAAATGGTGAAACAGGTTATGTGGATCTGTTGGAGCAGTGGTTCCCAACATGGGCTACCTTTCTGTGGGTGGGGGGTTCACCAGATGTCACTTGCGGTTCAAGGGCAATGGTTTGTCTGCTCTGAGATTGAATATATTTATTTTTGTGCATGTTAAATGAGACAGCCAATTGGATAATCGCCCGTCTGTATAAACCCACTAAAATCCTATTATAAGCAAATCAATCACATCATTCCGCATGCTTGTCTGTGATGCAAGCCTCCTTGTCTCAGAGACAAGCAAGGAGGGCTCCATGGGGGGGAAATGGTTGGGAGCCACTGTGTTAGACTGTAACAAAATCCACTTTACAGCAACTGCAAGATCCACTAGTTCAAGTATGGCCACCTATTTGCTTAACATATAACAAAAACTGAAGACGGGCAGAAGTTGCACTGAAAAATATGACCAATTAAAAATGTATTACTTAGAGCGAGGAAAATAAGTATTGAACATGTCAACATTTTTCTCATTAAACATATTTCTGATGGAGTCACTGATTTTCACCAGATATCAGTAGCAACCCAAGTAATCCATACATACAAAGAAATCAAGGCCATTGTGTTCCCAAAACAAGTTATATTTAATAAAGTGGAATGACACAGGGAATAAGTATTGAACACATGAAGGAAAAAGAGGCAAAAGCATAGAAAGCCAAGAAACCAGCTGAAATCCCTCAGAATTTAGGAAGCCATCCCAACCCCCATCAGTGCAAATTAATTTCAGCTGGTTAAGTCCTGACTGAAAAGGTCTGTGAATATCAGATTTTCACACCAAAAAGAACTCATGATGGGTAGAAGCAAAGCGCTCTCTAGACCTTTGCAACCTTATTGCAAAATATAATGATGGCATTGGTTACAGGTGCATTTATAAACTGCTGAATGTTCCAGTGAGCATTGTTGGAGCCATCATTCAGAAGTGGAAAGAACATCATTTTACCATAAACCGGACATGTCCAGGAGCTCCTCGCCAGATTTCTGACAGGAGTCAAAAGAATTATCAGAAGAGTTATCCAAGAGCCAAAGACCACTGGTGGAGAGCTCCAGAAAGACCTAGTTAGCAGGTACTGCTGTCTCAAAGAAAACAATAAGTAATGCACTCAACCGACATGCCCGCTCACCTCACAAGACTCCATTGCTGACGAAAAAGCATGTTGAAGCTCATTTAAAGTTTGCTGCACAACAATTGGGCAAGCCAGTAAAATACTGGGAGAATATAGTCTGGCCAAATGACACTTTTTGGATGCCACAACACACAGCATGTTTGGAGGAGAAATGGCATTGCACATCAGCCTCAAAACACCATACCAACAGTAAGGTTTGGAGGTGGGCGCATCATGGTGTGGAGGTGTTTTTCAGCACATAGTACAGGCAGACTTCATATAATTGAAGGAAAGATGAATGGATAAATGTACAGACATCCTTGATAAGAACCTGTTGCCACCTGCCAAGATGCTGAAGATGAAACAAAGGTGGACATTTCAGCAAGACAATGATCCCAAACACACAGCAAAGGAAACTCTCAACTGGCTCCAGAGAAGGAAAATAAAGCTGATAGAATGGCCCAGTAAGTCACCTGGCCTGAATCCAATTGAAAATCTAGGGAACAAACTGAATATCAGAGTTCATAGAAGACAGTCACGGAACCTTCAAGATTTGAAGACAGTTTGTGTGGAAGAATGGGCTAAAATCACTCCTGAGCAATGCCTGTGCCTAGTTTCTTCATACAGGAGGCATCTGGAAGCTATTATTACCAACACTACTAAATACAGTATATCACTCTATAAATTCAAGAAATCTCTGTCAGTGTGTGTGTGTGTGTCAGTGTGTCATGGCCAAAGATCATAGGACCGTCTATGATGTCTGCATGATGTCCTATGATGTTCCTATGTATAACGACTCCTTATGTGTGAAATGTCCTATGATGTTCCTATGTAACAAAGGCAGGCATCACTCACGATCATAGGACTCGCTATGACATCATCAAAGATCAAAGGCAGGCAGCACTCATGCTCACTCATGATCATAGGACATCAAAGATCAAAGGCAGGCGTCACTCACGATCATAGGACTCTACGACATCATCAAAGATCAAAGGCAGGTATCACTGAATGAGTGCTGATGTGCTTGCTTACACCCTTGCTTACACCTGTTTCTATGGGCATGCACAGGTAGGCACTAGACTATAACTGCAAGAAATCTCTGTGTGTGTCTGTCTGTGTGTCTCACGCGTATCTCCCGAACCGTTCGACAGACTGGGCTCAGATTTTGTACATGCTGTGCTGAGGTTATGAAGGTGTGCATCCCCGAATTTCAGCCTCCCCAGATATGCCGAAGTTTAGGAGGGGAAATCTTTAATGAATGTCCATTGGGGCACTACGGATGTTTATAGCTATGACATAGCAGATGTGTGTCTATGATGTCATACATCAAAGGACTCTATGACATCACCGATACACTATGTTCTGATATGAGGTCACAGAATTCCAGTCACATGACCATAAAAGGAGTTCTGAACAACTCCTTATATGGTCATGTGACATCATAGGAACACAGTGTGCCTTTGATGTCATAGATACATCATAGGACCGAGTTTACCAACAGAAGTCTGTCCTGCATTTTGAACTCCTGAAAAGATCAAGCAGGCATCACCATGGTTACTGTTGCCATGGTAACGTACTTGGTTTCTATGGGCATGCATGGGTATGCACTAGTTAAAATGAATTTCACCAAGCGTACTTATTCCCTGTGTCATTCCACTTTATTAAATACAGTGATCCCTCGCTACTTCGCGCTTCACCTTTCGCGCCCTCAGTGCATCGCGGATTTTTCAAAAATATTCATCAAAAATTAAAAATTGAGAAATAATGGGCGGGCGCTAGCAGAAGGCAGGGAGACTACATTAGACCATAAGGTGTCAACACAGAGAGCCGCACAACTCTCTGTTCGCTATTCTCGTGTTGGCTCAGCTCGGAAATCTCGCAAGCTGATTGGCCGAGACGTTTCACCCACCTCCTCTCCCTGCCGAGCACCCATGAAGGGAAGGAAGACCGCATTCATTGCTTTTTATCGCTCGTGTTACTTAGTCTCGCCGCATGGAACTTTTTGCTGTTCTCTTGTGCCATTTTGTGCGAAATAGTCTTCCCGTCGAGCCACTACGCCGCCTCCTGCAGCTTCAGCTCTATCGGAAGCTGCCCTCGATGATCCTGCGCCTCCAGCACCTCACGATGAGGCGTCACCTGAGGAGCAGTAAAGCTCTCATTAACCTGTGCAGTAAATCATTTTCATCTTGAGTTACGTATCTTGTTATAAGAATAAAAGAGTTCTAAAAACATATTTATGTACACTTTGTTTACATCTACGTATGTAAGTACACGTACACACACACACACGTATCATATCAGAGAGAGAGAGTGAGAGAATGAACGTACATATTGTTTATGGATGACGTCATTAGGGGTGATGCTACTTCGCGGTTTTTCACTTTTCGCGGTCGGTTCTGGAACCCATTAACCGCGATAAGTGAGGGATCACTGTATAAATTGTTTTGTGAACACAGTTGCCTTGATTTCTTTGTATGTATGGATTACTTGGGTTGTTGTTACCGATATCTGGTGAAAATCTCAGGTCAATGGCTCCATCAGAAATATGTTTAATGAGAAAAATGTTGTTGTGTTCAATACTTTAGACTAATAAAGGCTTATCTTATTTTCCTCGCTGTATAGTAAAGCAAAATGTTCACTTGGGGCTTAGTCACACAAACTGCAATATGAGGAGGATTTTGGATCCTGAGATGTTAGTAGCAACGGAATTCCCAAAACACACCATGACTTTGTGAATGAAAAGCTGAGAATGAGTGATACAGGGATGGGAAATGTGCCACGGAGGGCCAAGACCCTGCAGGTTTTCTTTCCAACAGGGGATTTCAATGAATTCCTTCCGACTGATTTCTGATCACTGAAAATACCTGCTGTAATGACTGACTGGGAAAGAAACCTAGCTGGATCTTTGCCCTTCGTGGCATATAGTTGCCCATCCCTGGATTAAAAAATAAAAATGACACAAGTCTTGCTGGACACAAACACTGACTTGCTGCGTCCTCCATGCCTTTCAGACTGAATGAAGCTGTCAAACCCTTCTTGCAGCATTAGTTTGGGTGTGCATCATTCAGTGAGCTTCATTATAAAAGCATAATGAATGCAAACAGTGGGTATGCACATTAACAGTGGGGTCTGAAGCTCCAAACCGACTCAGCCTTAAAGACAGCGATGGTGAACAGCACTCAATGGAAATATTTAGTGTCAGTGTCTCAGGTTCAGAAACAGCTTCAGCTTTTCAAAACATTCTTTTACCTTTACCCATATTTATGTTTCTCTAAAAAACACACCAATGAATAAAATTTGCAATAACATAAGATGTCAGACAATTACCAGCGTAAGGAGAGGAGGAGGAGGAGCTTAGAGAGGAAAGTCTCTGCTTATTTGTCTGGGGGAGGGTTTCAAAGGAATGGAAAAACAAATTCAAAACAAGAGACCAAGTGAGAGAGAGAAAATCCAACAGGGATGAATTATAACAGGCATTTAGGACAGGACATCACATAATCCTATTAAATACTCTGGAATATGCAGTTTCTTCATGGGCATGATTTCTTACCTCTAAATTTGTCCTTGCTTTTTTCAGCACATCACGAGTCCTTGACACTGTGGAAGAGAAACGATGACCCCAGTTACATGGCCACAATAAACCGATTACTTGGAATAAACCGATAATGGCAATAATCAGTTTTATCCTGTTTACATGCACTGAATAAACAGATTATTGGAAGGTAAACCACTTGAGTTAATGACCCCAGTTACATGCCCTTTATTGGATTATTCTGTTGACATGGCCACTTGAATAATCAGATAACTGCAGAAATCCAATCACAACCAGTTTATTTGTGTACATGCAAACATGGTCAATATTGTGTGTTTATTAAAAGTCAGCAATGGCCTGTGTGTTAGGTCTTAGGGACAGAAAAGATCAATCTAGTTTATTGTTTCTGCTTAAACTCTGAAAGTGGAATTTCTCCACATGTCAAAGGAGACATGAAGTTTTGTCAGCAGAGGTCTGTAGTAAATAATTACATATGCAGTGGTGTGGAAAAGTGTTTGCCCCCTTCCTGAAAAATCCAAACCTACGTGGCCCTGTGTGAAAAAGTGATTGCCCCCCTGTTAAAACATACATTAACTGTGGTTTATCACATCTTTGAAATGCTGAGTTCAGTTTCTCTAGAAACACCCAGGCCTGATTACTGCCACACCTGTTCTCAATCAAGAAATCACTTAAATAGGACCTGCCTGACAAAGTGAAGTAGACCAAAATATCCTCAAAAGCTAGACATCATGCTGCGATCCAAAGAAATTCAGGAACAAATGAGAAACACAGTAACTGAGATCTATCAGTCTGGAAAAGGTTATAAAGCCATTTCTAAAGCTTTGGGACTCCAGCGAACCACAGTGAGAGCCATTATCCACAAATGGCAAAAACACGGAACTGTGGTGAACCTTCCCAGGAGTGGCCGGCCAACCAAAATTACCCAAAGAGTACAGCGACGACTCATCCAAGAGGTCACAAAAGACCCCACAATAACATCCAAAGAACTGCAGGCCTCACTTGCCTCAGTTAAGGTCAATGTTCATGACTCCACCATAAGAAAGAGACTGGGCAAAAATGGCCTGCATGGCAGAGTTCCAAGACGAAAATCACTGTTGAGCAAAAATAACAAAGGCTTGTCTCAGTTTTGCCAGAAAACATCTTGATGATCCCCAAGACTTTTGGGAAAATACTCTGTGGACTGAGAAGACAAAAGTTGAACTTTTTGGAAGGTGTGTGTCCCATTACATCCAGGTGCTGTCTACCAAAAAATCCTGAAGGAGAATGTTAGACCATCTAGCTGACCTCAAGCTAAAGCGCACTTGGGTTCTGCAGCAGGACAATGATCCAAAACACACCAGCAAGTCCACCTCTGAATGGCTTAAGAAAAACAAAATGAAGACTTTGGAGGGGCCTAGTCAAAGTCCTGACCTGAATCCGATTGAGATGCTGTGGCATGACCTTAAAAAGGCAGTTCATGCTCGAAAACCCTCGAATGTGGCTGAATTACAACAATTCTGCAAAGATGAGTGGGCCAAAATTCCTCCACAGAGCTGTAAAAGACTCATTGCCAGTTATCACAACGCTTGACTGCAGTTGTTGCTGCTAAGGGTGGCCCAACCAGTTATTAGGTTTAGGGGGCAATCACCTTTTCACACAGGGCCATGTAGGTTTGGATTTTTTCCCTCAATAATAAACACCTTCATTTAAAAACTGCATTTTTTTTTTTTGATTTTGTATATTTTATTGATCCCCAGGGGGGAAATTGAGGGCATCCACCTGGATGGATGAAGCAGCCACAGTACGGCGCTATCCCTTAACCATTCACACACACATTCACACCTAGGGCCACTTTAGATTCTCCAATTAACCTAACCTGCATGCTTTTGGCCTGTGGGAGGAAACCCACGCAGACACGGGGAGAACATGCAAACTCCACACAGATCACTGTTGGTCAGGGGCTGGGATCGAACCCAGGATCCCATGGCCAAGGATGAGTTGCTGTGTTGCCACAGTGCTAACCACTGCACCACCGCACTGCCCCTCTTTGTCTAATATTTAAATTTATTTGATGATAAATACGGACTTCTCACACAACACAACACACTGCCATCTACAGAAGTTCTCTGATGACTCTGCGATCGTTGGCCTCATCTCCAATGGAGATGAAGCTGAGTACAGAGGGCTTATCCAGGACTTTGTAGACTGGTGCCATCGGAACTGCCTCCAGATCAACGCAAGGAAAACTAAGGAGCTGGTGGTGGACTGCCGCAGGCATGGGCAGCCCCTCACAGCACCAGTAAATATACAGGGAACAGACATTGAGATGGTGACATCCTATAAGTACCTGGGTGTTCATCTGAACAATAAACTAGACTGGTCACACAATACTGACGCACTCTACAAGAAGGGACAGCGCAGGCTGTTCCTGCTGAGGAGACTCAGGTCTTTTGGTGTACAAGGGGCGCTGCTGAAGACATTCTATGACACGGTGGTGGCATCAGCCATCACTTTTGGAGTGGTCTGCTGGGGCAGTGGCATTACAGCAGCCGATAGGAAGAGACTGAACAAACTGATTAAGAAAGCTAGCTCTGTCCTGGGGCAGCGCCTTGATCCGGTGGAGGAGATAGGAGAGAGAAGGACGGTGGCTAAACTGTCATCTCTGCTGGAGTCCGAGTTCCACCCTATGCAGGACGTACTGAATGCACTGAGGAGCTCATTTAGCAGCAGACTACATCATCCCAGGTGCACAACCGAGAGGTTTCGTAGGTCCTTCCTACCAACGGCTGTCAGACTGTACAACCTAAGCAGGGCTGCTCGCAGAGATAGCAAAAAGACGTAACAAACTAATAGTTTTTAAATGCAAAAGATGCAATAGACTTACACAATGGTCCCCTCCGGCATACAACTAGGAAAATACCGGTCGCTATGGAGGGTGAGAATATGTATGGGCACATAATCATACCATGTAGGATAACTAAGTAGAGGGTTATGCTGTTTCATCCCATCTAGCAACAATGCTCTGCACTGTGTGTGTTTATATATTTACATATTTATTCCATCTAGCTACAATGCTCAGCACTGGGTGTGTTTATATTTATATATCTATATATTTATTCCATCTAGCTACAATGCTCCGCACTGTGTTTTTATATATCTATATATTTATTCCATCTAGCTACAATGCTCCGCACTGTGTGTGTTTATATACTTACATATTTATTCCACCTAGCTGCAATGCTCCGTACTGTGGGTGTTTATATATTTACATATTTATTCCATCTAGCTACAATGCTCTGCACTGTGTGTTTATATATTCATATATTTATTCCATTCAGCTACAATGCTCTGCACTGTGTGTCTGTGTGTGTGTATATATATATTTTATAGTAATATGTACATATGTATATTAGCTGCTCTTGCTTGCTTGTTTTGTTTTTTTTTTTCTTGCCTTCTGATTGTTGCTCTGAGTGTTGCTATCCCTGTGCTGTTGCAATCCTGGAATTTCCCCGTTGTGGGACTAATAAAGGCTTATCTTATCTTATCTTATGATCTGAAACATTTATGTGTGACAAACATACAAAAAAATGAAAAATCAGGAAGGGGCAAATACTTTTTCACACCACTGTACAAGTAACTTTTCCACAGAATTGTACAGTATGTTACTGAGTATTTTTATTGCAGGATACATGAAACAAGTTCATTATGGATCAGTTTTCAAAATCAGTAAAACCACATGTAATTCAGAGAGAATCACCTAATGCACTTGAGTAAAAGTACAGTTGTTTCTTCAAAAATTTACTCAAGA